>PVKA01037144.1:0-21231 GCA_004027165.1 Ctenomys sociabilis | reverse complement strand
GGTCTTAACCATCCAGCAGAAAAGTATAAAAATGGAGGTATATAAAGTAAAGCCATGTTAATATACTGAGCTGTGAATGACTCAAGTCAACAATGTGGATAACCTGCTTCTATTGTGGACTGCTGATCTGTGTTGGATTGTTTTATTAATAAATATACATATATTTATAATTTATATATATAATATATGTTATATATATTATATATATATATAATTAGCCATCCATGTTGTGAAAATCTGTAACATATGTATCGTTGCATGTTACCCTGTTTATGTCATTTGTTCTCTTTGTTTTTGCTTCTATTTTTCACTCTTCAAGTTAAAATACAAATAAATAATTTTTTTAAAAAAGAAAAAAATAATTTTCTATTTTATTTATTTTTTTGGCAGAACCAGGAATTGAACTCAGGCCCTTGTGCTTGCCAGGGAAGCGCTTATTCTACTGAGCCATCTCCCAGGCCCAAGTTTTTATTTTATTTTTTTTTTCTTAATTTTCTAAAAACATATTTTGCTACTCTGAGATTTAATCTTAGCACAGTTATGAATTCTAAATGTATTAAGTAGCCGGGCGTGGTGGTGCATGCCTGTAATCCCAGCACTCGGGAGGCTGAGGCAGGAGGATTGTTGTGAGTTCGAGACCAGCCTGAGCTACAAAGTGAGCTTAAGGCCAGCCTGAACTGCACAGTGAGACCCTGTCTCAAAAAGACAAAAAAAAAAAAAAAAAATGTATTAAGTAAAGGAAAATAAATATGATTTTATTGATAAAAAATAAATAAAATAAAATGAACAGCAGTTAAATTATAGGGTGCATTTTCTACAGGGTCTTAGTTAATCTTCCACTGCTGTTAAACACAAAACATACCTAGGCAGGCACACTGACACACAGCTGGAAGAACAGCACTGGGGAGGCTGAAACTAAAGGAACACAGGTTCAAGGCCAGCCTGGACCATGCTGCAAAACTCTATCTCCAAACAAAGCAAAGCAAAGCAAATGAAAAAAAGAAATAAACAAACACAGAGCAAAAGCAGTCTATTTTTTCTCACAGTTCTGGAGGCTGCGGGGGGGGGGGTGGCTGATAGGAGCCTGGCTGACTCTGGGGGCTTCAGGACAGTGGGTGGGAGCCAGGGAGAAGGGAAGCAGTGAGATGTTACCTGGAGTGAAGCAAGAGGCCACAGACCCTACTCGTAGTGATCTACCTGTTTATAGCCTCCCAAGAGCTGGGATTACAGGCGCACACCACCACACCCAGTCTCAAATGCCATCTCAGAGTACCCCGGGGATCAAACCCTGGGCCCCTGGGCCTGCTTGTAGGCGTTTAACCCGCTGAGCTATTTGGCTGACCCATGGCTTATCTTTTAAGTGTTGTGCATGAGACCAGGTGTCTACACGCAACACTTGGGCTGAGGAGATAGCTCAGTAGAATAAGTTCCACCAAAAAAGAGAGAGTTACTAAGTTTTCTACTTTGTGCTTGAATTTGCATTCCTCCTTCCACAGCCTCCGAGAGTACTGTGACTGCGGATGTGTACCAGCGCACCCAGCTTCAGGGGCACTTTTAAAGCCTCATAATGTAGTGTGGTAGGAAAAGCAGGAGTCTTCAAGGCAGCTATGTGTGGGAGGCACTTTGGTCTTACAGGTTGAATAGACTCATCTTGGTCTACTATTCCTGGACTCTGTACCTTGGAAAAATCTGTCTTCAGAGGATTTCCCGTAGACTAACATCGTGATGGGTTGATGTATTATCCTTTGACTTTTAAAGAAGTCCTAGTGGGAATTATCTATTAACTCCTAACACAGTCATCATGGTAGCTTGGGAAGGAAATATTTCACAGTAGCTAGATTTTTCTGCATCCCTTGACTATGAAGTCATCCTTGGTCACTGTTACACTAACCAGCTAGATTCAATGATGTCCCCATTAATACTAGAAGGGCCCAGAAGATGGCTCAGTGGAATAAGCGTTTCCCTGGCAAGCTCAAGGGCCTGAGTTCAATCCCCGGTTCTGCAAAAATAATACTAAAAGACAAATACTCCAGACCCCTCAGATGTTATATTTTCTTAAATTACAAGTACATTGAGCCAGGCATGGTGGTACATGCCTGTCATCCCAGCACTTGGGAGGTTGAGGCAGGAGGATCATTTCAAGTTCAAGACCAGCCTCGGCTACAAAGTGAGTCTAAGGTCAGCCTGAACTGCATAACTGCATAGTAAGACCCTATTTCAGAAAGATAAACAAGCAAAAAAAAAAATCACAAATACATTAATGAAAATCATCCAACTGTATGTTGGACCTAATGTATAACAGTGAGTGTAATGGGCTGGTAAGATAGCTCAGTGGTCTAAGCACCTGCCTGGCAAGCACAAGGACCCAGGTTGAATCCCCAGTACTACATACCATGCTGGCCCTACCCTGGGCACACTGATCATCTGCCGAGTCCAGGCATAGTGCTGCAGGCCTGTAATCCTAGCACTGGGGAATCTGAGACAGGAGGATCACTGGGAATCCAAGCTGTGTAGTGAGAGATTCTGTACCAAAAAAAAGTTTGAAAGAAAAGTGAGTGTAAGGAGTTAGTGGTCAGAGATCCTTTCCTAGATAGATCTACAAATAGCATAGTCAGGGCTGGGGAGATACTTTAGCAGACTAAAGTGCCTGTTTAGGCAAGCTGAGGCAAGTGCAGGGACCACAGTTTGATCCCCAACACCACATGCCACTCCAGACCTTCCCCCAGGGAAGGCTGAGCTGGCCAGAGTCAGGAAGTAGTGGCTAAGCCTGTAATTCTAGCACTGGGGAAGCTGAGAAACAGAAGGATTACTATGAGTCCAACCTGCATAGTGAGACCCTGTGATGACCATACATTTAAAAAAATCATAGTGTTTCTTAAGAATTTCAATTTTGTAAGTACATAAAAATAATAACAGGCTGGGGAGATGGCTCAGTGGAATAAGTGCTTCCCCTGTCAAGCGCAAGGGTCTGAGTTCAATCCCCAGTTCTGCAAAATAAATAAATAAATAACAATATGACATAACATATTGACACATTATAAATAATTGTTAGATGAGAGATAAATTTCTTAAAACTTGGATGAAGCACATTACGTCACTGAGTCAGAACCATTTCGTATTCTTTGAATCAGACTGAATAGTCAAAGTGGTCAGCCATGAGCTGCCCCTGCCTCAGAGTCCCTTCAGCCAAGGAGCCAGGAGACAGCAGCTTTTGCTGACTCTTGGAGTATTGTGAGAGCCCTAGCACCACATCTCACTGAAAATCGGGGCCAGAAGGTGACACTAGCCTATAGGTAGACTAATCTGCCTGAAGGATGGGAAAAACTTTCCTCTCCTCTCCTCCCTTCCCCTCTCCTCTTCTTTCAGTGGAACTGGAGATTGAACTCAGGCCCTTGGATTTGCCAGGGAAGCACTTATTCTATTGAGCCATCTCCCTGGCCCAGGAAAAGCCTTTTCTAGCATTAAGAAGAAAAATTACTCTATGGTCTAAGTTCAAATGATTTAAAGCAACTCATAGAAATTAAAATGCATGAAAAAGTACAAAATAGGAACTATAAAGACCCCAAATGGGCCCCTGTTTTACATAATAACATCACCCAGGAGTAGTCCAAATGCAGTTGGTTGGACTGATGGATTCATTTTCACCAGGATGACCCTTTTTATTCTCGTGAAATACTTTTTAAGTTAACTAGAACCCTGACATTCCTGGGTTGTTTCACTTCCTGGAGCATGGCCCCATTTTATCCTGATTGCTGTTCCATTCAAAACAGGAAAGGGAAAAATCGGAGTGGGGTTGTGGGTGTAGCTTAGTGGTAGAGCATACCCTTAGTATACACAGGTCCTATGCGCAATGCCAAGGACCAATGGGAATAGTAATAATAATAGAAGAGAGAATTCACCAACTAATATAAATGAAAAGGGACAAGATTTCACTTACCCTGTTTAATCCACTGTATCTCAAGGAGAAAATGGCTTGCCCTTTATTGCTTAGAACATGCCCAAGGCTCACTAGGAAGGGTCCTAAAAATAGAATGCTATTGGGATAAATGGGAGATTTTACTCAATGAGTACAAGATACTGCCACACTGTACTCTCAGGTCCAGCCCCCTTCAGAGAACACTCCAGTTTTTAGGGACGTTGGAATGTCTGCCGACCAGCGAGCAGTGTAACTTGACCTCGATGGCTCAAGGCAAATTATACTACCTGCTTGTTCTCTGACATCCTCATGTTGACCTCCAGTTCCTCAAAATCCTAGTTTAACATGAATCCTTTCCTTGCTTCCTCTAAACAACCAGTGGAAACCTATATAATTCCCATTTTATGAAAGAATTCATTGAAGGAGGTGAAAAAGTTAATGGTTAAACCCACTGTTCGGCTCCATGAATATAGGTCACAATAGTAACAAGTCTTGAGACAGAAGGTACATAAAGAGGCAGTGAACAGTTCAGGACCTTATTACAACATGTCTCTCAAACACAAAGGGACAAACAATGCATCTGATTGATTAAAAAAAAAAAAAAAATTGCCCAACAGACAATGCTTCTTGTGTCCCAGCCTCCAAACCCTGTCCCAAACTAACACTTGGGCTAAAGCAAACGCTGTTCTGACTCATCTGCCTGGGGCCAGCTTCCTTAAGAGCAAAAGTATGTCGTTCAAGATTGTCATCTCTTCTCCCCCCCACAAGGTCAGCAAAGCCCAGAAATGTCCCATCGTAAGCAATAGTCCCAAGGGTGGGCACTCTTTACCCATAGAGAACCAAGACAGGGCCCCCAAGCTCCATCCAACCACACCCACTAATGTGGCCTTTCACACCTAACAATTCAGCGCCACCTCTGCTCATCCTGCTCTGGAAAAGACCAGGTTCTAGCACAATAAGTGGATGTTGTCTGTAACCTTGCAGGGTGGCTCAAAGGGAAAGAATATAAATAATTTCTACTGCTGTCATTTTTCTTTTCCAAACTACCAGTATATCTATAAAAGATAGATACTAGGAAACAGGAAGAAGTCCCTTTGCAGATGGGAAAGGGATCTAAGAATGGGGGGAGAAGGGAGGGAAGAAAGAAAGGCTAGTAAAGAAGAGAAGACATCCTGGGCATCTGTAGCCACTCCCCATGATGAATGTGTTCATGATGTCTCGCAAATGTGGACTAATAAAAAATAAAATAAAGTCATAGTAGAAAAAAATAAACTTCCTCATTACCACTCATTCAGAGTCTTCAAAACTCATATTTTATGTGACGGTGGCTAAGGCCCTATGATGCTATTGTTGCCCAGGCAACCGTGTCCAGATGCCTTCCTCTTCAGATGGTCAGCACCACAGCCAGCAGGACCATGGGAACAGAGCCTGTAACCCGAGGATTGACAGGCTCTGCAGGGGAGGCAGGTGTCAGGTTGCAGGCACAAACCATGTGGCCACTTAGAAGAGATAACTATTTTATAAATCTTATTGTATTTAGAAGAACATTCATTCATTCATTCATTCATTCATTCATTTATTTATTTATTTATTTATATTTAGCACAGAGCCTACAGGCTCTACAAGGTAGGTCAGACTCATAGTGATACGCCTGTGTTCAGCCTCCCAAGAGCTGGGATTACAGGCATGTGCCACCACGCCCAGTCTCGATGGCCATCTCAGTACAGCCTGGGGGCTATCTGGCCAGCCCTTTGAACATTTTAGATTCATACAGAGAACAGAAGTGCAACTAGAAACTTGAGAGGAGTAACTGAAAGATCGTTGGGGCAATCCTCTCATATTCCAAATGTATTTGATTATTTATTTACTGTTTTGTTTGCTTGTTCATTGTCTTTTTGAGACAGACTCACTACGCAGTTCAGGCTGGCCTTGAGCTTACTTTGTAGCCCAAGTTGGTCTTGAACCAAGGGTCCTCCTGCCTCAGCCTCCTGAGTGTTGGGATTACAGGAATGTGCCACTACTCTTGGCCTTTAAATTTGACATTTCGTACTAACCAAATCCTAACAAAATGGGAAAGGAAATATGAACTTAGCAAAATATCAACTTAAACAAAGAAATAAAGCCTCCCCTGAAATAGTGTTTTCCTTCAAATGTGTTTAGTTCCTTAAGAATTAGGAGGATATTCCAGCCTTCATCTTCTCCTCAGAAACTACCAAGGTGAAAATGTGAAATAACACATGTTCCTAAAAGCTGCTACTCTTTTTCTTTTTAAGACAAGGTCTCACTGTGCAGTCCAGGCTGGCCTTGAACTCACTTTGTAACCCAGGCTGGTCTTGAATTCACAACAACCCTCCTGTCGTGGGACCCGGCTGCTGGCACAGTACTGTGGGTGCCCCGAAGTGAGTGTCTCCACCTCTCTGTTCCTTGGGTTCTTCTGCTGTAATCTCAGTAAGATGCATTCCAGCGGGGGTGCACCTTTCAGACCACAGAGCCACAGCTGCGCTGTCTGGACTCAGGGTTCCGCCAAAGCTAGGGCAGCTCTGAGAGTCATAGTGGATCATGGGTGATGGAGTCATAAAAATTACCTCAGGTCAGTAGGAGATACTGGGAGTAGGAAGCAGGATGACACTGCAGATCGCTCCCGTTGCCTGGTGGCTTTAGGTTTCTGGCAACCCGTCACAGGAAGCGTATGCAGACATGCACTTTGTGTGCATGCGTGAGGGAGGGAGGGAGTGAATAGGAAAAAGCTGGAGAAGGATGAAAATTCAATAAGAGAACTCAGTATCCAGTCTTGCACTCTTTGGGACAAGCTAGAAGTGACATGGAAAAGGGCTGTTCCTCTTACAAAAACAGGTCAAGTTTGTACTGAATCATGATTTTTACCTTGCCAAATTTGATTTACACCCTTTTTTGTTTTTCATTTAAGTTTTTTGTTTGTTGTTGTCTTTTTTGAGACAGAATCTCACTTTGCAGTTCAGGCTGGCTTTGAACCCACTTTGAAGCTCAGGCCAGCCTTGAACTAAAAGCAGTCTTCCTGCTTCAGCCTCCTGAGGGCTAGAATTACAGGCATACATCATCACACCCAGCAATCTACGCCATTTTTTTTTTCAATGTTTTGAAACAGGGTCTTGTCATATAGTCCAGGCTGGTCTCAAACTTATGATTCTCTTGTCTCAGCCTCTGGAATTTGAGGATTATAGATATATATCATCATGCCCAGCTGCATTCTAATTAAAAAAAAAAAAATTATCAGCCAAGTCTGATGCTATAGACCTGTGATTCCAGCACCTTGGGAGGCTGAGGGAAAAGGATTATACTGCACAATTCAGTGAGACCATGTCTCAGAGTAAAAAAGAAAACTGGGCCTGGGGGCTGGGGAGATGGCTCAGTGGAATAAGTGCTTCCCTGGCAAGAGCAAGGGCCTGAGTTCAATCCCCGGTTCCAAAAAAAAAAAAAAAAAACAAAACAAACTCGACCTGAGATGTAACTAAGTGTGAAGTTTCTGGATTCAATTCACAGCACCAAAAGAAGCGCAGCTGAATGACTTGACTGAGGTCGAAGCCTCACCCAGGGTGTGCATGGCACTGGCCACTAGGCTGGTAGCCTGGATAGAACAGAAAGGGCAAGAGAGGCTCACTACTGCCGCTTCCTGCCTTCCTGCCATCCCTCCTTGTTGCCTGCCAGCCATGGCCTGCACCAAAATAAACCATTTCTCCTTACAAAAAAAAAATCTAGTGAAAGAATAACAAGTCTGAGAGTATAGCTCAAAGGTTGAGCACTTGAATGGCACATAGGAGGCCCTGGGTTCGATCCCCAATACCACAGACAAAACAAAATGGTCAACAAACTATCTTACATCTTCATATAAAGCCCCTTACTAAGGTTAAGAGAGACCTTTTGACCTAGCAAGAAGTTATCCAGCTGGCATCTTTGGGGCGGTCCAATCTCCAAAAATGGACAGGAGGGTATAGTGGTCAGGTATAAAAATAGTGGAATCAGCCCAGCATGAGGACACACCTGTAACTCAGCACCCTGGGAGGCTGAGTCAGGAAGATCACAAGTTCAAACCCAGTGCCAGCAACAAAGCAACTTAGTGAGATTCTTTCTCAAAATAAAAAATGAAAAGGTCTCGAGATGTAGCTCATGGCCAAGGCTAGTATTCAAACCCCCTTCCAGTCTGTAAAATGAAGATGAGGAGGAAAGAAAAGCCAGGAGCCAGGGCTGCAGCACAGTGGTAGGGTGGGGCCTGAGGAATCCATTCCCAGCACTGCAAAGACCAAAACAAAAGTTTCATTTTGATCTTTTTGAGACAGGGCCTCACTATCAGTTCAGGCTGGCCCTGAGCTCACTTTGTAGTCCAGGCTGGCCTGCACTCCCAGTACCAATCTCCTGCCTCAGCCACCCAAATACTAGGATTGCAGACCTGAGCCACAACAACTGGCCTAAAACAAAACAAAACAAAACAAAATGTTATTATTTATGTATTTGGTATCAGGTCTCACTATGCAGCTGGGACTGCCTCTCCAGTGCTGGGATTACAGGTGTGCCCTACCATGCCCAGTTTTGGGTGGCATAGCACGCTCGGGTGTTCTGGGGCTCACATGACGTGTGGTACTAGGGATCGAACTCAGGTCCTTGGGCTTGCGAGGCAGGCAGTTAGACTGCCAAGCTGTCTTTCTAAATCCCTACCAATTTTTTTAAAAAGTTAACACCAAAAGAATCTCTGTTTCTGTTGCTTACAATCTCTTCTACCTTCTACAAGTTATCGTAGCTCATTAGGTCTCAGTTCTCCATCACTACAGTGGGTAACTGGGACACAGAGTTACATGCCTGTAATTAAAGCAGTCAAGAGGCTGAGGCAGGAGGAACTGCTGTGAGTTTGAGGTCAGGCTCAGCTACAAAGTGAGTTCACGAGCAGCCTGAACTTCATCAGGCTATCTCAAAGGCAAAATAAAAATAGAAAGGTGAGTGTGCTAATAGTATTTCCCTTGTCCAGGGTTGTTGGACAAACAATTTAATTAATATAAAATGTGTAATGCCATGTCTGGTGCCTAGGAATCGGTATTCACGTGTTTTATGATTATTAATGAGATAGACAGGAATATTCAAATGAGGTAAAAATACTTGTATAAGCACCACATACATTTCAGTTCCGCACTCTGTTAGCTCCCGAAGGTGCTCTGAGCCCAGTTGCTTGTTCTCCCTGCACCTTCTGTGCCTCCGGGTCGTGGTGACCCAAGCTGGCAGCAGCTTTTACAGTTCTGTCTTATAGCTAGAAAGTCCCTGGGGACACTTGGGGCTTCTGAGCTTCTAGATGGCTCCAGGCCTCCAGAACTCCTCTCGGGCACTGGTGGTCAGCGCGCGGTGTCCATGGTTGCTGAAGCGTGACCTCCGGCTCCCAGCCTGGCTGGTCGCTGACCCACAGCCCCCTCCTTGCTCGTTCCCCCTGGGTCTCCTCTCCGTGTCGGACCATTTGCACTCCCGCACTTCCGCTCCACCTTCGCAAACTGTTTACTTATGGGAAACTAATGATTGCTAAACTGAGGTGGAGGTTGGAGAGGGCAGGGCACCGTACACCTGTGGATCACAGACCCCACCGCCTTCTTTTTCCTTTCCTTGCCAATACATCCCTCATTTTTCCTCTCTGGAAGAATGACTATCACCAGCCCTGCTCTGGAGTAAATCCTGAATATTACAACTGGTTAGGGCCATTCCACTCCTCTCCTGGTGACTCTTCTATGGGCGGGTGTGTGCATGTGGCTTGTGCCCATCAAGGCCATCAGGGGAATGTGCAGGACTCTGTGTGGAGAGTTCCTGTTTCTCTCCCCACCCCATCACCTCCATTTATTTATTTATTTATTTATTTATTTATTTATTTTTGAGGAACCAGGGATTGAACTCAAGCCCTCGCACTTGCCAAGGAAGCACTTATTCTACTGACCCATTTCCCCAGCCCCTTGGTTGTTTTTCTTGTGACAGAGTTTCACTATGTCTCCCAGGCTAGCCTTGTAGTAATCCTCCTGTCTCAGCCTCCCAAAAGCTAGAATTACAGGTTTGTGCCACCCTACCCAGCTGGAGACTTTCTTTTCTGGTGGAAATATAGGAAATTAGAAATATTTTGTACTAGAGTCTTGTTTGGCACTAAAATGACCCCAAGACTAGTCACGGCCATCCTGTGCGAGAGGGTGCTCTGCCCTTCTTATGGAAGCTTGTTGAAGCAAAGCTTTCTGTTGCTTAAAAGCTTATCCAAACTAAAAGTTAAGCTTTTTTTTTTTTTTTTCTTTTTAGATAGGATCTCTCTATGCAGTTCAGTTTAGGCTGGTCTTGAACTCACTATGCACCCCCAGCTGACCTCAAACTTGTAGCGATCCTTCTGCCTCAGCTTCCCAAGGGCTGGTATTACAAGAATAAGCCACCATGCCCACCTAAACTATATTTTTCAGAAGAAAATAATCTAAAGATAAACCTAGAGAACCTGAGTCAGAGAATCTAAGCTGCTTAATGATGGTTTCAAGATGTGTTTTTCTATGTATTTGGTACAGGGTTTCACTACACAGCTCAGACTCATAGGCTGAAAACTCATTTTTTTCAGCCTGCCCAGCTCTGTTATTGTAGGCATGTGCTACGACACCCAGATGCCACCACACCCAGTTTCGGTGGCCTGCTCAGCATGCCTGGGAGTGGAGCTGGTGTGGTATGGGTGCTAGGGATAAAGCCCCAGTCCCTGTGCTTGCCTAAGCAGGTGTTTAGTCCACTGAGCTATCTTGCTGGCCCTCAAGGTGTGTTTTAATCCACTGTTTTAGTTGTAAGACTAGCCTAATGTTTTACTTATACAAAAGCTCATTTTTAATATTCCTTCAGCAAACACTGATAGAAAAATACATAGTGCTCAAGATGAGTTAGATCCAGGGCATTTTAGGTACTTTGTTAAATTCCTCATGTTCATCAGATAGCCAAAGCAGCAATCAAATCCAGAATCTACCCCTTACCAAAAAGTGCAGCGCTTATCTTACACATTATAAAGAAAAGAGAAATCAACTACAATTGTTCAGATCCTTAACTCCCCTTGACTGGACCCTAAGTCTCTGGCACAGTGGCTGACTACAGTTAAACCTAACTAATCCTTCACTGAGACTGAGTGACTCTTTGGAGGTAGGAGGGTGGCACTGGGGATTGAACCCCCATAGTCGTGTTTTTATTTTTTGTTTTACAACTCTTGCTAGGTAAATTGCCTGGGCTAAGCTGGAATTTGTGATGGTTTTGCCCTGCCACCCCAAGTGCTGGGATTCCAGGAATGCACCCCACATCCAGCAGGTCTCCATGAACTAAGTGGAAAGCACAGCAGTTAGCCAACCTCCCTCCAGCTGGGCAGCCTCTTTGTGAGGACCAAAGTCTCACTGTGACAGAGTTAAGATGCGTATAATCCATAATCCGGGGTAAAGGCATCAGCTGTGATCCCCCTACCAGGACCATTTCCCTACAGCTGTGCTTATAAGGTACGGACAGTCACAGACAGAAGCCTCACATCCTAATTCTCAGTGTGCTGGAGACTGAACCCTACGCGTCATCACATGCTCAGCATGTGTTGTACCAATGAGCTCTGTCCCTAGCCCCTCCAGTCTTTATTTTAAAGCAGGCTGTTCACTCCAAACATACTTTTATTTTTATGTAGCCAGTTTAACACCAGCATGCACCACAAAACAAGACCGTTTCAAAGAGTTAACGAAATCAACAACAAAATTTTGTCTCTAAACAAGAGATATAAACCGACACCATCAGCAGCTGAGAAGCTTAAATACTTGAGAACATTTTTTTTGTCTGTATTTTAGGCAAGGGTCTACAGGTTGTTCAGAGTCTCACTACTAGATTGGACTCATAGTGATCCACCTGTTTACAGCCTTCTAAGTGCTGGGATTACAGGTGTGAGCCACCACACCCTGTCTCAATTGCCCTCTCAGCATGTGAGGCTGGCACAGCAGGTCTGGGGATCAAATCTCTGGCCCCTGGGCCTGCTTGCAGGTACTTTAATCCACTGAGCTATTTGGCCACCCCCTCAAGAGCATATTGTTATTGCTTAAGATGGGTCTTCTTTCAATGTAGCACAGACCGGTCTTGAACATCCAGATTTCCTCCTTAGCATCCTGTGCGACGAGATTATAAAAACAACACCCTGCTCAGTTTGAGAATTTTTTTTTTCTTTGGTGGAACAAGGGATTGAACTCAGACCCTTGCACTTGCCAGGGAAGGACTTATTCTACTGAGCCATTTCTCCAGCCCCAAGAATATATTTTTTAAAACTGTCAATTTATGAGCTTCAAGTAAATAAACCACAGTTAAGTGAGTGAGAAAGCCTGGCAAGGTGGCACAGCCTTGTAATCCCAAGACTCAGGAATCTGAGGCTGGAGGATCGCTGTGAGTTCGAGGCCAGCCTGGATTACATAAGCAGGTTCAAGGCCAGGCTGCACTCCATAGAGAGATCCTTTCTTAAAACACAAGACAAAAACATTATTTTGAGACAGATTCTCGCTAAATTAGCCAGGTTGGGCTCCTATTTAGGGTCCTCCTGCCTCAGCTTCCCCAGTAGTCAGGATTACAGAGCAGCCAGGCGGCTCTGCTGCCTCTTTATGTACTGCCTTTCCATCAGCCACTGAAGGGGAGCCTGTTTCTCGTCCTGTGTGTCCATCCATTCTCCTCGGTTTTCTATTTACTGATGACTCTGCAAGATACCAGACGTGACTCTGGGGAGCCACAGCCTCGACACCCAAGGGAAGGGGCAGTGCAAACCCTCGGCGGGCACATGACAGCAGGTTCATCCTGCCATCTCTCTAAGGGCACCCTGACCTCCTTGATTTGGTTTCCACTACAAAATTCTGTGTTATAGATCACTGGGTAGCGCTGGAGAATGTCAACAACCATTCACCAAACTATTAAAAAAGAAATACTTAAAGAGCCAGGCTGGCTACGCAATTTAGCCCTGGAACTGGCAGGCATACTTGACCTTAACTGACAGGCATTGAGCCAGGTCTGGTCTAAGCTCCACAAAGGAAGGAGGGAATCAGTGATAAGGTTACGCTCACCATGGCTCCATTCCTTACCAGCTCATTGACCTGGGTCATAGTGGTGAACACCTATAATCCCAGCACTCTGAGAGGCTGAGGCAGGAGGATCACAAATTCAAGCCCAGCCCAGGCAATTTAGCACCTTCATGAGAGACTGTCTCAAAAATTTAAAAAAAAATTTAAATTTTTTTTGAAAGGCTAAGGAAGCAGCCAGACATGGTGGCATATGCCTGTAATTCCAGCACTAGAAAGGCCAAGGCTGGAGGATCATTGCAAGTTTAAGACCAGCCTAGAATACAAATGAGCTCAAGGCTAGACTGAACTTAACAATGAGATCCTATCTCAAAAAAAAAAGGATGGCTAGGGATATAGCTGTGTGAAGACCCTCAGTTCTACCCCCAATACTGTGCAGAAGGGCTGGGGGACCATTGAAGGCCTAGCTCCCTCAGAGGGAGATTACTAGCATTCAGGATGGAATGCGACTGCCTCCAACAGAAGGTTGCTATGAATTGCTCTGTTGGTCATGGGGACCCACATCTGCCCCATCAGGAGGGGTCCCCGCTCTTTGGCAATCAGCTCCCAAGCAAACACTGAGACCCTTGCCAGTTCCTGCTTCTTCTTCTTCTTCTTTTTTTTTTTTCAGAACCAGGAATTGAACTCAGGCCCTTGAGCTTTCTAGGGAAGTGCTTATTCCACTGAGCCATCTCCCTGGCCCCGCCAGCTCCTTCTTCTGTGATCTTCTCACACCTTCTTCCTCTTCACTCTCATTTTCCTTAATCCCTGAACCCCATTCCTGGTACTATTTCTCTTGTCTTTTTTTTTTTTTTTTTTTTTTTTTTTTCTACCCTGTCTCAAAGAACTTTCCTCTTAGACCCTCCTTTTGCACTGTCCCCTGGTCAAATGCTTGCTGGGTGTCCACATTGTGTGGTCCACTGGGCTGGCAGTGGGTAGGATGGGAAGAGCTCACATCATGGGGAAGAAGCGAGGGAGGAATGGAGCCTTCTGAACACGGAGTCCCATGTGGAGCGCTGGTGGAGCACTGAGGAAGAGCGATCTGGAGTTGTGACAGGTGCTGCATCCATGGTGCAGGACAGCAAGGTGACCTGAGCTGACACGGCGCTAGCCGGGGGAGCATGCGTACCACACCCAGATACGCCATGTATGTGTTCTCCCCAGCTACCCTCGGTTATTACCATCTCCATCCTTTATATAAGTGTCCATACATGGAGAACCCCAGCTGGTCAGGAGGCAGAGGGAAGAAGATAACAAGGTCAGCCTGATCAGCTTAGTGAGAATGTGTCTTAAATTAACAATAAATAAATAAACAGGGCTGGGATGTAGCTCAGGAGCAGAGCACCCCAGGTTCAATCCCCAGTCCTGCAGAGCAAAACAAAAAGAAGAAAAAGGGGGAAGAAAAGGGAAGGAAGGAGTGGGGGGATGAAAAGGGAACAGGAGGAGAAGAATGCAGCTCAAGGGCAGAGTGCTTGCCTAGCATGCTCACGGACCTGGTGGGTTCAATCACAAAAAAAAAAAAAAAAAAAAGAGAAAGAAAAATACTTCAACACTTTAAAACCTTGGGATGTCAGACTGGTAGGTGATGCTTGTATCTTTCCTTTTTACAAGGTCTGTACCTCTTCATTCTGTGTGTCTAGCCACAAGCACACACTTCCATTGAACAATGTGATTACATGCCCATACTTTATTTCCTTTTCCTTGTTTTCTTGGTTCTCCCAGTCCTGTCCCCTCATTTTGCTCACACAACATTAAACATTGCCTGAGCTCCTCTGAGCCATCCAGTCACTCCCTTTTCATTTCTGGCCACACTACAGCCAAAGCCACGGAGGTGCTGTAATTTATGCAACTATTCCCTGTTGTTGTTCATTCTTGTCATTACTGTTAAAGAAATGCTCCAGCCATATCACAGATGGGCTGCTAGGCGCGGATCAGGCTCAGCTGCACAGGAAGGTGCTTGGGGTCGCCCCAGACTCCGCGTCTCTGTGGCTTTGCAAGTGCTGCCTCCTCTGAGGAACACCCTTACTGCTTCGCCAACTCTAAGAGTTGCCCTGTAGAAGCTCAGGCACAATCCCCTCTGAGATGCTTCTGCTTTCTTCTTCTACTGCTCGCAGCTCCTGGGCACTTCACCATCCTGAGCTTAGCACCAATAAGCAACTGATAGCGCTCATCTCTTTTACATTGGACTTCATCTGCCGACTGCACCATCAGCACCAGTCATGGACTCTGGCACATTTTGGTCAAATGAACAAATGGATGGGTGGGTGGAGGAGAGACAGAGGCCTGGAACATTGAGGTATTTTCAATGAACCACAAGTAGTTCTTCTAGCTAGGGCATAGAAAGAATGTGTGAAAAGATAAACTAGAGAAGTAAAAATGGTTAGATCCTAAAGGATCTTGTCTATCAAATTTACCAATATGACGTTTATCTTAAAGAGTACAGAGAACCGTTTAGAAAATTTAAGTGGCAGAATAATGTTTTTCACTTTCTTTCTATGGTGCTGGGGATTTAACCCTGACCTGTGCCCTGCTGGACACATATTATTCCCCTGAGCTCTTTTTCCAGCTCCTGTTGTTGATATTTTAGGCTGGAGTATGGCAAACAGGCTAGAAGAAGCCGCAGGGAAGACCAGGAACCATCAAGAGGCAACAGCAGTGACCAGCATGAGAAATGACCAGGCACATTTGTGCCCATCACTGGACAAGCCAGGATACCTGTGCACACTGTTATTTGATGCCCCACGGTATCCCAAGAGATGATGGATCATACAAAATACACAGAGACAACACAGTGACTGAAAGTCACCAAGGGTCATGGTGTTAATCAGCGACTGATCCTGACTGTATCTGGCATCCATCTGGCTCTCTGCCTGTAAGCTCCAGACACGTTGCAAACAATGGCAGCAAGAGCAGGGAACAGAGAGGAGGGTTAATGACAAGTGTCACAGAGACAGAGAGGGCTTCTCAGCCGGACAAACAGAGTCTGTGAGCCAGAGAAAATATATAGGATAACATTCAGATTTCTTAGACATTGTTCATCAAAAAGTAATATTATGAATGAAAATTATGCATGGATGAGTTCCATCAAAATGTGCTCATTGCAGGGTCAGGAAGATAGCTCAGTAGAATAAACACTTGCTTGACAAGCACAAGGCCCTGAGTTCAATCCCTGGTACTGCCAAAAAAAAAAAAAAAAAGGACTCAATGAAACCCAATTCTCTGTAAAATTAACAGAGAAAGAGAGAGAGAGACAGCGAGAGAGAGGGAGAGATTCAATCTGGGGCTCATTGAATTGGTTTGGCACATTTCTACTCTGTGTGGGTGTATCATTTGAAGATACAATATATTAATATATTCTCAATTCTAAATTAAAGTTCTCTATGTCTCAGGGCCATCAAGATAACTCAGCGAAGTAAAGCACTGCTGAGGCAAGCTTAAACAAGTGCAGAGACCTTGGTTCTACCCCCCACACCACACACAGCACCAGCCCTGCCTCCAGGGTGGGCTGAGCCAGCCACAGAGTCAGAATATAGTGGCAAAAGCCTGTAATCCCAGCACTGGGGAGGCTGAAAGCAGGAGGATCAACACAAGTCCGAGCTGCATAGTTAGGCCCTGCAATAATCAAATACATTAAAACAAAAATCAAAGATTTGTTATACTATGAAAGTCATTTGCTTAATAGAAATATCATCTGTCTTGTCAGGCACACTGCAGTAACCCAAAAATGTATTTCAGAGCTAAAAGAGGTTAAAAACAGCAAAGATTATATGCAGACAGACAGAAGCTATCTCTGCATGTCCTGTTTCTTCCTCAGACTGCGTAGGAGGTGATACTCCTGCCTCAGCCTCCTGAACTCTGGGGTTACATGTTTGCCACCACACTTAGCACTTTAAAGTTGCAGAGCATAAGCTTTCTTCATGGAGCCAGGGAGATGGCTCAGTAGAATGAGTGCTTCCCTGGCAAGCACGAGGGCTGGAGTTCAATCCCCGGTTCCAATAAATAAATAAATAAATAAATAAATTTTCTTCATATGGAAAGAAGAGGAAAATAAAAGTTATTTTGAAAATGAAATAATAGAATAGATGTAAAGTACCTAGCAGACAATAAAACACACTCAGTAAATGTAGAAATAACACATGGCATCATAAATGTAAAAAGAATTGAAAAATTAGTCAAGATTCATTTTGTGTGTGTGTGTGTGTGTGTGTGTGTGTGTGTGTGTGTGTGTGTGTGTGTGTGTTTGAGACAGGGTCTTACTATGCAGTTCAGGCTTGCCTTAAGCTCATTTTGTAGCTCAGGCTGGTCTCGAACTCACAACAATCCTGCTGCCTCAGCCTCCCAAGTGCTGGAATTACAGGCCTGCGCCACCACACCCGGCTTCAAAATTCATATATCTAACAGATCTGTTCTAAACCTAATATATTCTAATACTGATGTAAGTAAAGCTTTCTGATCATACTAAATTTTTTTTTTTTTGCAGAACTGTGGATTGAACTCAGGCCCTTGTACTTGCCAGGGAAGCACTTATTCCACTGAGCCATCTCCCCCAGCCCAAGATCATACTAAATTAAAAAAAAAAAAAAAATACACTAAATTTAAGCATCCACAATTAAGTTGTTTTTTTTTTTTTTTTTAGTTTTGAGAATTGAACCCAGGGGGTTGGGGAGATGGCTCAGTGGAGTATGCGCTTCCCTGGGAAGTGCAAGGGTCTGAGTTCAATCCCCAGGTCCACCAAAAAAAAGGAGAGAATTGAACCCAGGGTCCCAAGCAAGCTAAGGATGTACTATCGCTCCAGCTACCACAATTAAATTTTGGGACATCAGAAATGAATTACAAGAATCTCTAAAGGCAATTTTACAGTTCCAAGTCATTTATTTACTCAGAAATTTAATTTTCTCTTCTTTTAATTATTAGGTGAATATAGAAAAATTAGGCTGTAGACTTCTGAGAAATGCAAAAGGACTGGGAAAATCTAAAATGTAAGTATTCACTATTTATATAAATAACACAAGCGTAAAACTCACTAGATCCATGAAAATAAAACTAACAGGCCACTGGGTGTGATAGCATACACTATTCTTCTATTTTATTCTTTCTTCAATAAACTGGAAAATGTAAGGTACATAAAATCATTCCCCTCCTTACACTCTTATAGTCAGTAGATGGAGGTTTTTATTAAATTCAGACTGAGGGGGCCAGAGAGATGGCTCAGTGGAATAAGCACTTCCCTGGCAAGCACAAGGGCCTAAGTTCAATCCCAGGTTCGGCAAAAAATAAATAAATTAATTAATTAATAATAATAATAATATAAAAACATGAAGAGTTTTAAAAAATAAATAAATTCAGATTGATGGATTAAGAAACTGCTTAAATAACAAATATTAAAAATTCTGGGGCCAGGGAGATAGCTCAGTGGCATAAGCACCTGCCTGGCAAGTGTAAGGCTCAGAGTCTGATCCCAGATACCTCAAAAAAAAAAAATCTGCTCTACACCCGGTACTCTAAAAAACTAATTTGAAGAGAACATCATGCAATAGAACAAGCACTGTTGAATCCCTATTACTTTGTTTAATGAAATTTTATATCACTTCTAATTGGTTTTTGTATTCTTTCAAAAATAAATAAATACAAATTCTGTTCTATCATTTTTATTACATGAGTTCTCATTTCACAAAGGACTGAGAAATTCTAAAAAGTCTATCACAATAATGGAAACATTCATCATAATTGAATTATGTAGCTGCACTTAAAATGTAGATATAATATAGTCCAGTCTATAAGAACACCTGTTCTTTGGATGGCTATTTTATTCTGCCAGATGTTAGGTATGTTTAAATTTTTTTAAAAAATATTACAATGAAAGACAAATTGCCATTAGTCCCCTCAAAATATTTTCTATCAATCTGAACACACTTATGCCATCATTCTTGCCATTTTGTTAGTTGTTTGATCTTTGAGACAGGGTCTCACTATGCAGTTCAGGCTGGCCTTAAGCTCACTTTGTAGCTCAGGCTGGTCTCGAACTCACAACAATCCTCCTGCCTCAGCCTCCCCAGTGCTGGGATTACAGGCCTGCACCACCACGCCCGGCTACACTATGTACTTTAGACTGGCCATAAATTCCCTTTGTGGCCCAGGCTGGCCTCAGACTCAAAGCAATCCTCCTGCCTCAGCCTGCTGAGTGCTGAGGTTATAGGTGTGCAGCAATACATACTTTTTAAAACATTTGATCCCTTAGTTATTTTTTTTTGTTTTGTTTTGTTTTTTGCTACTTTTGTGTTTTAAGAGGCCTTCGATGGAAACAAAACAGTACTGAGCTTTTGTGATTTATTCTATGTAAATGCAGGGATAGAATCCATCAGACGTAGACCAGGGAGCATGGTAATCACAAGAAGCTCAGCACAACCCTAGCAGAAAAGAAAGTTTTAAACATTTCAATTGCCAAAATATTGACTAAGCCTCTGTTTAATTATTAGTGCTATAAAAAGTAGGTAATATTTACCTGGCCATAACAGGACTGTGGAAAAGCCACTTATCTTTCCTGCCAGGTGTCACATTTCTCACAGTTATATTAAAAAGTGCAAGAAGAAATCCTCAGTGACTCTTCTGTAAAAAAGTCCACCATCATAAATAATTGGGCAGGGAACAGGATTATTAAGAAGCTGATAAAAAATGAGTGCCAGCTCTAGCCCGGGCCCTATACGAAACCAGCAACAACAACATTTCTACTGAAAGGTACAAGCAAAAATGCACTACTAGGCAGTGATTTTTACTGGCTCAGTATTTCTAAGCCTTGTGCAGAATCTCACCGATCTGCAGTGCAGTCTATTTGGAAGATGATACGAAGGCACTTGTTCTTAAGAAATCCAGATTATAAACCCTCGCAAAGGAGCTTTCTGGCACAGTCACATAAAGTGTTCACCATAAATCCTACTTTATGAGATTATCAGCCCCCTCGCCCATATGTCACAATGTCTCGGAAGCCTGTATTCAGGAAGTTTACAGGGGCTGTCACTCATTAACTGAACTTTAACATTATCATGCATTATGGGCTCAGATGACATTGTTGAATACCTTTTGGATTTTGGCAAAGATGCCTTGGAGTCATTAGTTATCTGTCAATCATTTACAAATCTCTTCTGCAATCAGTCAGCAAATAGTGTTTTATCATTACAAACATGTATTCTTGTACATATGAGTCATTATAAGCATTCTGCATGGTGGTACCTGATGAGTCCAATGGACTAGGAAAGGCATAAACCAAAATGCTGTAATGGAAAATGGGCACACCTGCCAGAAGGAAGTGATTAAAATACACCTTGATTGAGAAAAATAATTAGTGAACCCGGTCTGTGTAATTTGCTTTCTGTCCGCCCCACCCCCCACTCCCCACCCAGCACTGTTGCAAGACACATTGCTTACGAACTGTGGCTGAGCTGAGTTCTGAGCACCTGTTATTTGAACCATTTGTGAATGTTACTCTAGTTTCTTTCAGAAAAACATGTTCGTTTCTCACAAACTACTGACTACCCATTTCTATTAAATCAGGCCATGTAGATAAGCTTCAAAAGACCAAAGTAACTCATTAATGTAATATTTCCTCAGCCTGCCAGTAAAGCTTAAAGAAAACTGAGGAAGAAACTGACAAATAGTAAATCAGATTTTTAAAAGGTCCTGGTCAGAGTTATTAGGAAATCTAGTGAGGCTACTGTTTATTAACTTTTTGGTATATTTCCCAAAATAACTGTAGCTAATCAGAGGTAATTTAAATTCAATATTTGTGCTACAATACATTTTGTTAACCATATATAAAAAAGAGGAAGCAAAACAAATCATTTTCTGATGCCTTTAAGCTTTATGAGGCCAATGGTATTTCTTCAAGGTATAGATGTATCTGTGACCGAGATGACACTTACACAATGCCTGTCTCCTGCAATCTCATTCAGAGATCTGTGTCCCCATATAGACACACAGAAATACTAGATTTTTTTAAGTGCTGGGGATTGAACTCAGGGATCTGAGCACTACATCCCCCCATAAGTACTTTTTTTTTTTTTTTTTTTGTCTTTTTGAGACAGGGTCTCGCTATGCAGTTCAGGCTGGCCTTAAGCTGAATTTATAGCTCCGGCTGGTCTCAAACTCACAACAATCCTCCTGCCTCAGCCTCCCGAGTGCTGGGATTACAGGCCTACGCCACCACGCCTGGTGTAAGTACTTGTTTTTTTTTGTTTTTTTTTTGTTTTT
>PVKA01037143.1:10669-21326 GCA_004027165.1 Ctenomys sociabilis | reverse complement strand
AACCCAGAGGCATGGCTGGCCATGATGTGATACATGGGATAGATGTGACCATAGGGATAACGCCCCTTTGGCGCCAAGGGTGTCCCCTATGTTTTATGGAAATGGGTTTTAGCTGTGCCTGATCAACACAGCTTTCCCACACTTGCTAACCACCATATCTTTTCCCTCATCACGAGGCCAGAGATACATGATGATTACATGCTGATGGATGCTCTATGGTTTGGAGGTCCAACTAGGCTTGACGGCCCTTGAGGAGGCCTGTGGTCTTCTATTGCACAATGAGGAGCAGGTCACTGCCTACAGCGTGGATTACCATTATGTTTCATGCTTCTTGAGCTTCAGCTGCATGCCATTATCACTAGTATTCTCTCCCCGCCATGTAAAGTGCAGGGTGTATGATAAAGACACTGCAGGGAGATCTACAAGGTTTCCTGTACTCGAGGTCTCCGGGGAGCAAGCTTGGCTGCAAATGGGTTGGTGCCCAAGGTCCCATCTCCGTGCAAAAGGCACCAGGCAGTACAATTGGGATTGTGAGGATCACTTGCAAGATTGTGAGGATCACTTGCAATTGCCTGACCTGCAAAGGCCCACATCAAGAAAACGGGGTCAAGCCTCTACTCTCACCTGCACAAGATAAAGAAAAAGGGGGAGATGTTGGGAGCCGTGCAAGCAGCAGCTCGGGATCCCTGGGTAACAATGTAACAGCTTGGCGCTCCTTGTGGGTTCCACCTTGGTATGTTCGGAATAACAGGAAGTAGAGTGTGGCCCTGCCCTGTCTGTCGATCCGGACAGAATGAGGGGGCTGCCTGGCAACAGAGCGGGATTGGCTGTATGCTAATATGTGACTGCTGATGATTGGCTTAGCTATATTATATAAGCTGCTGTGCTTCCGCAATAAAGCGAGATCTCCCCTTCTACAAAGAAGGCAAGGTGTGTCTGAGTTTTCCGTTCTGCGCCCAACACATTTCTGCCTTGGAGCCAGCCCACCATGAACCATGCCCATGCACCAAGATGAACCTTTTCTCCTTTGCATTGTGGGTATCAGGTATTTTGTTCTAGCCATCGATGGGAGAGTAGTTAAGAGAAGATACAACTCACTGTACACTCACGTCTCTGGGCTAGTTCACATGGTTTTCATGCTGAACTTCAATAATTCTTGGTTGTGGATTATTTATTTAAGCCTTTAAAAATGATATAATTAACAGTAACCTATGAAATGAACTACAGGATCTCACTATGTAGATAGAACTCATACTGATCCACCTGTGTTCAGCCTTCCACTGAGCTGTGATTACAGGCATGCACCACAAGGCCCAATCTCAATCACTGTCTCTGTGCTCTAGGAGCAGGCCAGGGATCGAACCTCCGAACCCTGAGTCTGCCTAAGCAGGTGCTTTACTCTGCTGAGCTATTTGGCTGGCCCTCTTTGCTATATTATTTTTTTTTCAGAGAATTGGGGGGTTCTTTTAAGAAGCCTGACTAGGGGAAGCATCTCCCTGTTGATTAGGCCTAGAATTATGTACTTCTTTTCCTTTCCTGACTTTGTATACTCTATTTTGATGTTGGTAAGAGTTCCATATAGTTACACATTCTCTCTGTATATTTGAATAATCACTTCATTTTTCTCAAGGCTAATGCACTAGATCATGAGAATTTCAGTCCTCTGAATGTAATTGCTTAAAATTCAAACTACAGAAAGCAGATTCATTTCCCAGCCGTTGAGAGATAGTGTGAATAGTGTAATGATTGAGGGCTGGGCTCACTAAATAAATGGCCTGTCTCTGTTAGTGAGGGCACAGTAACTCCAATCTCATAGGGCTTCAGTGAGAAATGAAAGATTAATGATTATAAAGAGCTTAAAATAGTGTCTAATGAGCAGCAACTACTCGATAAATGCTGACCATTATTGCATTGGCCCCTATTTGTTTTGGCTTTTATCATGCACTGACCTCTATGCAGTGCTGCAACTTGAAGCCTATGAGGAGCCTTTTTTTTTCCTCTTTGGATTCTATTTCTCTGCTTTCTTCCTCCTTCTAGTCTGTCAGCTGGGATGATTTTACAGACAGACCACTTCTGGTGAGTCTTATCCTCTTGATTCATAATATTAAGCCTGTCTCCTTCCCAGTGCTACCTCCCATTCATCCACTGGTGGCGTCCACTGACAGGCCTATCCCCATGCATCCCAAGTCACCACCGATGGCCTGTAGTAGCACTCTGCAAAGTTCTCATTCCATGTTGATATTTGGTTGGCATCATTCACATTCAGTTATGTGTGATGTTCAGACTAAATCATTTTTATAAAAATGAAATAATTCATGCTCAGACCTGCAAACAAATTGTGCTTGGTCAGCAGAGCAGCAGGAATTATCATGAAGTTCAGGTATCTCAGGCATGGATGTTTCGGGCTGGCTGGTACATGATGATGGAGTTAGAAGGACAACATCCTGATGAGTGTGGGCTAAAGATTTATCTAACCTTTTGGTATGAGGCCACTGCTGACAGGACTTCTCCAGGACAGAAACAACAGCAGCTCATGGCCTCGCTCCTACGCTGCCTGTGAGCAGTGGACTGTGCTGGACCTAAGATGCAGCATTTTTTTAAATACAGAGTCACAGCAATGTATTTCATGTCCATTAGTTACTTTTATATTTTAAAATTAGAAGATAATACAATACCATTACTCCTCTTCTACTGTCTTATAGAATTAGACAGCAATGCAATTATCGACAGATTGCACAAATACATATTTGAAGATTGAAGTGTTAACTGAAAGAGAAAATCTTAAAATATTTTGATTATCATGTTTTCAGTGTATGATGAATACATCCACCATGTGGAGATGGTACATGAACATAACATATGTTAATTATCTTTACATCCCCTATCCATTCCCTTCCCTCCTGTCTGCCCTCCCCCTGTCTGCCTTACCCCCAGACCTACCCTCCCTCCCCACTTCCTCTTATCTCTTTCCTCCTCCTAGCTAACTTTCATTTTCCTTCTTATTTATATTTTGAGTTTCTCATGTTGCAGAAACCAAGTGATATTTAAGCTTGTGTGTCTGATTTCTTTCTCTCAACATTTTGGTCTCAGGGAGCATCCATTTTCCTATAAATTGCATGAGTTTATCCTTCTGTATGGTCGAGTAATATTCCATTGTGTATAAGTGCCACATTTTTTCTTTTTAATTTTTAAGGAGAATACGAAGTAATATTAAAAAAGAAAAAATTACAAGTGATACTGAATTTCACTAAACAAAATAACATGAATATGACAGTATTTGTTGTATTGCACAGTGCTGTCTTCAAATTAGTTGTTCAGATTACCAGATATATGCATGCAAAGCTAGAAAAAGAAAGAAAAAAAGGGGAGAAAAAGTTATAAGAAATTAAGAGAATTATTTTAGCTATATACCAAATAGCTCAGCAGACTAATGCACCTGCAAGCAGACATGGGGGCCTGGGATTCAATCCCCTGGGGTGTGCTGAGACAGCAATTGAGGCTGGGCATAGTGGCAAGTGCCTATAATCTCAGCACTTGGGAGGCTGTAAACAGGAGAATCACTATGAGTCCAATCTAGTAGTGAGACCCTGAACACCCTGTAGACCCTTCCCAAAAATACAAAAGTAAGAAATAAAAAAGAAATTAAGAGGAGAAAAAATGAAAAAAAGAAAACAAAAAAATTAAGCATTAACTGCTCTTTTCTATAGACCAGCAAAAATCCACAGTGCAATTATCCAAACCATCCTGCCTACATACATAGATAAATCTCTTCCTTCCACTCCCTTTCCTATCCTTTTCATCTCACTAATTCCTTCTTTTTGACTAGGTTCATTCCTTTGTTACAGTATCTGTTGTGTACTTCAGATTTTATTTTCTTTCAGGTTTTTATACTAAGGAGACAATGTGTTTGTACTTACTGGCCTGATTTATTTAAGAGCATGGCCTTAAGAGTATGGTCTCTAGTTGCACCCATTTATTGATAAAAGCCTCAAATTTCTCCTTTTTCACAGCAGAATAATACTTGATTGTGTAAAAACACCACATCTTCTTTATCCATTCCTCAGATGATGGGCATTTGGGTTGCTTCCAAGATTTAGATATGACAAATTGAGCTTCTGTAAACACAGGTGCTGATAAATTGCTATGGTATGATGTTTTCACTTCTTCTGGAAAAATATATAGGAAGGGAATAGCTGGGTTAAGTGGAATCTACAATCCTAGAATTTTGACGAATATTCACACTGATTTCCATAGTGGTTGTACCAGTCTGCACTCCCACCAACAGTTCCTCATAGTCCTCCAGCATTTGTTATTTGTTGACTTCTCAGTGATAACCATTCTTTCTGGGTTGAGATAGAATCTCAATGTTGTTTTAATTTGCCTTTCTTAAATGACCAATGATGTTGAACATTTTCTCATATATTTGTTTGCCATTTGTATTTCTTCATCCAAGAAGTGAATATTCAGTTCAGATGCCCAGTTTTGGATTGGGTCTTTGAATTTTGGGGACCTGATTTTTAAAAATTCTTTATATGTTCTAGATAGAAGGCCTTTGACAGAGGGGCAGTTGAAGTGTCCCATTTTCTTTACCCATTTATCTGTTGATGGACATACTGACAGCTTGCAAGATTTAGCAGTTGTGAACTGTGCTGCTATAAACATGATTATGCACAAGTCACTGTAATATGATGACTTGAAATGTTGAGATGCCTAGGAGAGGACTAGCTGGTTTAAGTGGAATTTCTTGTTTTAGTTTTTTGAGGAATCTCCGTTTTGATATGCACAGTTGTTGTACTAGTTTACGTTCCTATCAACAATGAGGAAGACTTTCTACCCACCCCATAGCCTCTCCAGCACCTGACTTCTTGATGGTAGCCATTCTTTCTGGAGTAAGATGGAATCTCTGTGTTGTTGTTATTTGCATTCCTCTAAGACTGAAGATGTTGAACATTTTTTAACATGCCATTTGTACTACTGCTTCTGAGAAGTGTCTGTTCATTTCAGTTCCCCATTTTTTTGACTGGGCCTTTTATTGGAGGGTATCTAATTTTTTAATTGTTCTTTTTATTCTGTGAAATTTATTTTTTATTAGTGTATATTTGTTGTACATAGTGATTACATTTATCAGGGGGTGGAAGTGTAGGTACATATAGCATTTTAATTATTTTTTTAAATTTTTCTATCTGGCTCCTCCCTTCCCCCCTCCCTCCTACTCTTAGTCCCCTTCACATTTACAAAAGCTCTATTTTCATCATTTTGCACCTTTAATTCTTTTTTTTTAAATCCCTTTTCCCTCCTTCTTCTCCCCTTCCCTCCATCTCCTATCTGCCATCTGTTTAAAATAGCTCTATATCTTATTTATCTTTTATTTTGCATATATAAGCAAAATATAATATATATGCAAAATACACATTTGAGTTTCTTATTTGTTTGTTCTTGAGACAGGGTCTCACTGTGTAATTCAGGCTGGCCTTGAACTTACAATAGATTCTTCCTGGAATTTGTGGTGATCTTCTTGCCTCAGCCTCCCAAATGCTTGGATTACAGGAGTATGCCCCTGAACCCAGCTTGAATTTGTTATATGAAAGAAATAATGTAGTATTTAAGCTTGTGTATCTGACTAATTTAACTTAATATTATCATTTCATTGCATCCATTTAGGTATGAATGCCTCAGGTTTTTTCCTGTGTGGCAGAGTAGTACGCCATTGTATAAAAATGCCATATTTTTTCTTTTTTATCCATTCATCTATTGATGGATATTTAGGCTGATTTAAGATCTAGTTATTATACATTGTACTGCCATAAATATGGATATGCATGTATCCATATAATATAATTACTAACTTTCTCAAGAAGAGAGCTAGAAGAAAAATATTGGGTAAAACGGAATTTCTATTTTTAGTTGTTCTGAAGAATCTCCTTTACTGATTTCCAGGGAAGCGCTTATTCCACTGAGCCATCTCCTCGAACCCTCCTTTACTGATTTCCATGGTTGTACTAGTTTATATTCCTTTCAGTGATATAGAATGGTTCATTTTTCCCTGCATCCTTACCAGCATTTGTTATCATTTGCTTTCTTGGTGATATTTAATCTTTCTGGGATAAGATGGTATTTGAATGTTGTGTTACTTTGCATTTATCTAACGGCCAGAGAAGCTCAACATTTTTTTCCCACACATTTATTGACATTTGTACTACTACTTCTAAGAAATATCTATTTCCATTGCCCTTTTTTGATTGAGTCTTTCATTTTGGGTAATCTAATTTTTTTGAGTTATTTATATATGCTAGAGGTGTTACTCCTCCTTCCTCCATGAAGGACAGAGGACTAACATCTGGAAATATTTTTTTCTCATTCTATACATTGTCTCTTCATTTTGCTTGTTCCTTCTTTCGCTGTGCAGAAGCTTTTTAATTTTATATTGCCTCATTTGTTGATTTTTGGTGTTATCTTTCAGACAGTTAGGGTTTATTCAGAAAGTCTTTGTATCTGTTTTTCTCCAAGAATTTTTACCTATTTTATCTTCTAGAAGATTATGTATTCCTGTTTGACTATTTAGATCTTTGATTTATTTGATTTTAGGTTAGTGCATGAGAGATACAGGTCTAGATTCAATCTTTTGTATGTGGTGAGCTACTTTCCCAACTCTGTTAGAGTCTGTCTTCCATCCAGCATACTTTTTTGCTCTCTATATCAAAGTATACTTTTTTGCTCTCTATATCAAAGTTCAGACACTGGATGAGATTAAAGTTTTTTCTGTATCCTCTATTCTATGTCCCACATGTCTGTTTTTCAGTTCCATGCTGTTCTTATCACTGTAGCTTTGTAGTATAATTTGATATCTATAGTTGTGATTCCTTATTCTTGCCCAGAATAGCTCTTGCTGTTTTGCATTTTTTTCTTGTTCCAATAGAATTTTAAGATTGCTTTCTCTAGTTTATTTATTTTTTTTAAACTGGGGATTGAACTCAGACTATTGTGCTTACCAAGCAAGCGCTCATTCTACTGAACCATCTCCCCAGCCCCAAAGCTTGTTTTTTTTTTTTTTTTTTTTTTTTTTTTTTTTTTTTTGGCAGAACCAGGGATTGAACTCAGGGCCTTGCACTTGCCGGTGAAGTGCTTAATTTACTGAGCCATCTCCCTGGCCCCGCTTTCTCTAGTTCTGTGAGGAATGTTATTAATATTTCAACTGGGATCATATTAAATCATGTTTAAAAACAAACAGTTTTGGAAATATGGTCATTTTCAGTGTAATCATTCTGCCTATCCAGGAACAGGGAATATTTTTTCACTTGATTTCTTCTTTGGCCTTCTTTCTCAAAGTAGTTTTCATTTTAGAGGGCTTTCACTTCCTTGCTTAGGTTAATTCTTAGGTATTTCATATTTCTTGATGCTATTGTGAAAGGTATTGTTTCTCTAAGTTCTCTCTCAAAGAGCTTATTATTGGTGTATAGGAATGCTATTGATTTTATTTATTTATTTTATTTTATTGAACTACAAATGTCAATCAGACAGTTTCAATACACCTTAACAAGACAGATTCGATAAATTAATACATTGCAAACTGTTTTCATAATGTTTTGGTATCGTACTAGGTGCATACATGATATTATATTTAGAGATATTATTTTAGCAGATTTATCAGTAAATTAAGAGTGTAGCTGCTTACTTATCTTATTTTTTATACATGAATTATATCAAAAATTCAATAATTATTTTCCTAGTGGATGACCGTAGTACTGGAAGTGGACATAATATCCTGTCCAACCACCATTAGTGCAGATCTTGCCTCTCATAGGATTATGTAAAAGCACAGTGGTATCTATCCCAACTGTACTGTCTATACATACACATCATGATTTTTTCTTTCTACACCCCTTTCTTTGTCTACACCTGTCAAAGGTGGGCACTCCATTGTCATTCAACTAACTTAGGTGCTTGAACTCAACACCACAATCCAACATAGTCCAGCATTCTATAACAATAGTGAGTTATTCAAAGAAGTTGTCGACCATAGCCATTTACAGCTCAGCTTAATATTATGGCCCCATGATGTATACTTCATTTTTATTCTTTTCTGCTGGATGGTTAAGACCTAGATAGAGCAAGACTTATATACCAACACATGTACTTTATGTTTCTTATGAGGTCAGTGAAGTCCCCTCAGGGTTTATCTTGTAGTCCTGTACGTTATTCTGTAGATCCTTTGTCTGTGTCATCCATGTGGATGAGTCACAGCCAATGCTTGACCAGTTTGCTCTCGGTGAGAGCTTAAGAGAAAATTTTCTCTCCATGTGACTCTCCCCAGGCACACTATAGAATTTCAATCTCTTTCTTCTGTGGCTCCATAATCTCCTTGTGCAGAAA
Organism: Ctenomys sociabilis; assembly: GCA_004027165.1. NCBI lineage: Eukaryota > Metazoa > Chordata > Mammalia > Rodentia > Ctenomyidae > Ctenomys > Ctenomys sociabilis. Next base: position 12,956 of record PVKA01037143.1, on the reverse strand, counting down.
ATTTGGAGCTCACCTGAGTTTCATGATGTTGCAGTACAGGTTCTCCTATGTCCTGAGTCTTCGCTGACCTTGAAAGGCTAGGGCCAAAATGTTGGCTGGCCTTGTGGCTCTTCTATTTCTCCAATTGTGATCTGTGATCTTAGGTTTTTAACCATCCAGAAGAAAAGCTGATTAGTAGCCTGCAGCATATGACATTCACTTTGCCTTATCTGACTCAATTGATTTTAGTTGTTGTACGTTTCCTTTTGTATTTCTGCTTTTCGCTTGTTATACTAGGGAGACTATACAATATTTACACATGCGTGTCTGGTTTATTTCACTTATGAGTGTATCTTCAAGTGGCATCCACTTCAGTATAAATGCTTCAAACTTAGCATTCTTAATAGGTGAGTAATACTCCATTATATAGAAATACCACATCTTTTTCAACCATTCCTCATGTGATGGACATCTTGGTTGTTTCCAACATTTTGCTATCACAAATTGTGCTGCTATAAACATAGGTACACATATAACACTATGATACGATGTTTTCAGTTCCCCTGGGAAAATTCCCAGTAGGGGGATAGCCAGCTTGAATGGGATTTCCAGTCCTACTCTTTTGAGGAGTCTCCACATTGATCTCCACAATAGTTGTACCAGTCTACATTCCCACCAGCAATGGAGAAGTGTTCCCTTTTCTCCACAACCTCTCCAACATCTGTTGTTGGTTGATTTCCTTATGATAGCCATTCTTTCTGGAGTGAGATGGTATCTCAGTGTTGTTTTTATTTGCATTTCATGAAAGGCTAGTGATGTGGAGAATTTTTTCATATATTTATTTGCTTCTTTAATTTCATCCTCTGAGAATTATGTATTCATCTCAGATGCCCATTTCTGAATTGGGTCTTTAAATTTGAGGGCCCTGTTATATCTTAGTTCTTTATATATTCTAGACAGTAGTCCTTTGTCTGATTGCTTATTAGTTAGGATTTTTTTCAAAATTTGTGGGTTGTCTTTTCACTCTGTTGACAATTTCTTTTGACATGCAGAAACTCCTCAAGAAGAGTTGATCCCAGTTGTTGATTCTTTCAAGTGCTTCCCGTGCGAATATATGTTTGTTCATGAACTCTTTACCTACCGCTATGTCTTCAAGAGTTCCTCCTACTTTCTCTTCCAGGAGATTGAGAGTTTCTGTTTTAATGTTTAGATCTTTAATCCATTTTGACTTTAACTTAGTGCATGATGATAGAGCTGGGTCAAGTTTTAGTTTTCGGCATGTAGAAAGCCATGTTTTCCAGCACCATTTGTTAAAGAGGCTATCTTTCTCCCAGTGAGCTTGTGTAGCCCCTTTGTCGAAGATAAGATGGCTGAGTGTTTTCGTAGATGCCTCTGTGTCTTCTAATCTATTCCACTGATCCTCAGGTCTATTTTGTTGCCAATACCATGTTGATTTTATCACAGTGGCTTTTTAGTATAATTTCAAATCAGGAATTGTGATGCCTCCTACCTTGTCCTTATTGGCCAAGATTGCCTTTGATATTCTAGGTCGTTTGTGATTCCAAATAAATTTTAAGATTGATTTCTCTATATCTGGGAGGTATGTTGGTGGCAGTTTGATAGGGATTGCATTAAATCTGTACAGCAATTTGGGGAGTATGGTCATCTTCACGATGTTGGTACTTCCTATCCAGGAGCATGGAATATCTTTCCATTTTCTGAAATCCTCTATAATCTCTTTTCTTAGGGTGTTGTAATTTTCCAGGAAAAGATCTTTGACTTCCTTGGTTAAGTGAATCCCAAGGTATTTCATTTTTCACAGTGCTATTGTAAAAGGTATTGTTTCTATTGTTTCCCTTTCAGTGTGCTTGTTATCTGTGTGGAGGAATGCTATTGACTTTTGAGTATTGATTTTGTATCCTGCTATGCTACTGAATTTCCGTATCAGTTCTAGTAGTTTCTTGGTGGAATTTTTGGGGTCTTCCAAGTAAAGTATCATGTCGTCTGCAAATAGTGATAATTTAACTTCTTCTTTACCTATTCTTATTCCCTTTATTTCTCCCTTTTTTCTAATGGCTGTTGCTAAGGATTCCAAGACTATATTGAACATGAGGGACGATAGAGGACATCCTTGTCTTGTACCTGATTTAAGAGTAAAAGATTTCAGTTTTTCCCCATTTAGGATTATATGAGCTTTTGGGTTGTCATAGATGGCTTTTATCAAGTTAAGATAGAGTCCATCTATTCCAATTTTCTGTAGGACCTTGAACATGAATGAGTGTTGGACTTTGTCAAAGGCTTTCTCTGC
>PVKA01037143.1:0-10569 GCA_004027165.1 Ctenomys sociabilis | reverse complement strand
TGAACCATTCTTGCATCCCTGGGATGAATCCTACCTGGTCATGGTGTATGATCTTCTTGATGATTTGCTGTATTCTATTTGCCAGGATTTTGTTGAGCATTTTTGCATCTATGTTCATGAGTGAGATTGGCCTGTACTTCTCCTTTTTGGTTGTGTCTTTCCTGGTTTTGGAATCAGTATTATACTTGCCTCCAGAATTGATTTTGGAAGGACTTTTTCCTTTTCAACTGCATGGAAGAGTTTGTGGAGTGTGGGGATTATATCTTCTATAAATTTCTTGTAGAATTCAGCTGTGAATCCATCAGGCCCTGGACTTTTCTTTGTCGGTAGGCTTTTTATTACGTTTCGTATTTTGTTGGCTATTATCGGCTTATTGAGAATGGTTATATCTTCTTGATTCAGTTTTGGTAATTTGTACCTTTCTAGGAATATGTCTATTTCTTCTGTGTCTTCTATTCTGTGAGTGTAAACATTCTCGAAGTAACTATTGATATTCTTCTGAATTTCCACTGGGTCTGTGGTGAATTCACTCTTTTCATTCCTTATCGCTTGTGCTTGAATATTCTTTTGCCTCTTTTTGATGAGGTTGGCAAGAGGCTTATCAACTTTATTTAGTTTTTCAAAGAACCAAATTTTTGATTTGTGGATTCTTTGAACTGTTTTTTTCATCTCAATTGAGTTAATTTCTGCTCTAATCTTTATGATTTCTTCCCATCTTTGTGCTCTGGGTTTTGTTTGCTCTTCTTTTTCTAGTTGTCAGAGGTACAACATTAAGGTGATAATTTGTTCACTTTCTGTTTTCCTAATGTGTGAGTTCATAGCTATTATTTTCCCTCTAAGAACTGCTTTCATCGCATCCCATAAATTCCAGTAAGTTGTACTTGAATTTTCATTGAATTGTAGATATTGTTGAATTTCTTGTTGAATTTCTTCTGCGACCCATTGATTACTGAGTAGGGTGTTGTTTAGTTTCCATGAATTTAGTGGGTTTTTCTGGTTTCTTTTGTCATTTATTTCCAATTTCATTGCATTGTGGTCAGATAGTATGCATGGGATAATTTCTATTTTCTTGCATATACTTAGACATGACCTGTGTACTAGTATGTGGTCTATTTTGGAAAATGACCCGTGTGCAGCTGAAAAAAATGTGTATTCAGCTGTGGTTGGGTGGAACACTCTGTATATGTCCACAAGGTCCATTTGTTCCAAGCTCTGGTTCAGTTCTGCTACTTCCTTGCTAATTTTTTGTCTGGTTGACCTATCTTTTTGAGATAAGGGTGTGTTAAGATTTCCTGTTAAGATTGTGTTCTTAGACATTAAGTTTTTCATGTGCCTTAAGATTTGTCTTACATAGTTGGGTGCTCCTGTGTTTGGTGCATAGATATTTATGAGTGTTACTTCTTGCTCTTGAATTTTTCCCCTGACCAATGTATAGTGGCCTTCTTTGTGTTGTTTGATCATTCTTGGTTTGAAGTTGAGACTGTCTGAGAACAGAATTGCTACTCCTGCTTTTTTCTGAGGTGCTGGGGCATGTAGTATTATTTTCCATCCTTTGACTTTGAGCCTATGAATGTCCTTTTGAGTTAAGTGTGTTTCTTGTATACAGCATATTGTTGGATTTTGTTTCCTAAACTACTATGCCAGTTTATTTCTCTTAATTGGAGAATTGAGTCAGTTTACATTTATAGTTATAATTGAAATGTGCTTACTTATGTTTGTCATGGTATTTACCTGGTATTGTTTATTCCTTTGTAATCTGTGTTTAATTGACTGTCCTGTTTAGTGGGTTCCTTCCATTATCATTCTTGGAGTTCTGGTCGTTGTGGTCTCTCTCTAGAACATCTTTCAGCAGCCTGTGAAGGGCTAGCTTTGTCATCATGAAATTCTTTAGTTGTTCTTTGTTGTGGAAGTATTTCACTTCTCCATCAAACTTAAAAGAGAGTTTTGCAGGGTATAATAGTCTGGGCTGGAATTTGTTTTCGTGTAGGACTTGAAGAACTCTGCTCCATGCTCTCCTTGCCTTCACTGTTTGTGTAGAGAAGTCGGCTGTAATTCTGGTGGGTTTTCCTTTGAATGTGAGCTCCTTCTCTCTCATAGCTTTCAGTATATTATTTTTGTGTTGGATTTCTTGGATCTTAACTGTTATATGTCTTGGTGTGTTTCTACTTGGGTTGAGGTTATTTGGTGTTCTGTATGCTTTGGTGACCTGAATGTTGGATTGTTTCCTCATATTTAAGAGGTTTTCTGCGATTATTTCTCCCCAAATTCTTTTTATGTCATTTGTATTGACTCCTTCATTCTCGTTGATACCAATTATTTTCACCTTGTTCGTCCTGGCATCATCTTGCAGGTGATGGATTATTTTTTCCTGCATTCTCGTTTTTAAGAGATCCTTTCTCACCTTTTCACTAGCTGCTCCGCCATCCTCAAGATCTGAAACTCTGTCTTCGCTTTCACTCAGATGGTTTTGTAGACTTGTAATTGATATTTTTAGTTCTTCTATATCTCTTTGACTGTGTTTCATGTGTTCTATTTCTTTTCTGTATTGCTCATTCAAGGAATCCATCATATTTCTGATCTTCTCAATTTTTTTTTATCTATGTCTTCTTAAGAGGTAGTTATTAATTCTTTTTCTGCTGTGTTTCTTCCAAGTTGGATTTCCTCTGTGTATTTCTGGACTTGTTTCTGTATTTCAGATCCTATGACTTCAAAAAGCTCTTTTGTGATTTCAGAACTTATTTCTGCTTTGAGTTCCTCATGATCTTTCTGCTGTTGTTTCTTTGCTTCAGATGCTGTTAATTCATATATATCAGCTAGAATAGTGTTCTCTGCACTTGTTCTAGGTGAGCATAATTTTTCCACCCCATGTTTCTGGAATTCATTCTTTATTTCAGATACTATGTACTCAAATATTTATTTTTTAATTTGGGGAATTACTTCTCGTTTAATTTCCTCTATAGCTTTCTGCTGTTGTTCCTTTGCTGCTGTATCTGTTAGTTCATTCATTGCAGCTGAGCTAGTGTCCTCTGCCCTTCCTGATGGATTCGAGGTCTGGGATTGCATTTTTCCCCTTCTCTTTGTCATTTTGTATAGCACTGACCTTTGACCTTTGGTGTAGAGCTTTGGTGCAGCTATAACCTTAGCGTGTTATGAGATTCGGGTGCCAGTCTATTAAGTTTGAGATTTTCCAGGTATGCCTATTCTGGATCTAGCTGTTGTATTTAGTTCCTTTTTTGCTACAGCTCCCTTGGTTCCCCTCTGTTGGTTCCCGGGGTCAGCCCTCCTGTGTCAGGCAGGTTGTTCCCCAGGTGGGCGGGCCTGGGCTTTGGTGGGTCTTCTGGACTCACAAAAGGATAGTGGATGATCTTATTTACTGAGTTGGCTGTACTAGGTCGGCCAGCCTGTGCTGGGCCCGGGTCTACAGGCCGTAACCCGAGAAGGCTGGGAAAGGTCCCTCTAGTGCAGTGGGCCTGGAGCCCTCACTCACAGGCCAGGCTGTGCTGGGTTTCGGTCTGTGGCATGGGACCGAGGATTGCTGAGAAATGTCCCTCTGGCGTGGCAGGCTTGGAGTTCTCACTCCAGGCCAAGCTACACTGGGTCTGGGGCTATGGGGTGGGACCGGTAATCACCTGGAAATGTTTCTCTGGCACAGTGTGCCTGGAGCTCTCACCGGGCCATGGGGGTTAGAGGGAGAAGGGAATCCCTGGGAAATGTCTCTTGGGCACAGTGGGCCTGGAGTTCTACACTCACTGAACTTTGATGCCCAGAGAATTGGGGAAATTCCCACTCGTTCAGCAGGCTTTAGGGCAGGGGATCCGGAGAGATGTTGGTGAGTGGGTCCTGAGGTTTCAGGCCAGTCACTGGCTTGGAGGGGTTGGGGGCAGGGATCCGGGTAGGGCGCATGGGAAGAAGCCAATGGCTCTCCTTCAGACTCACCACACTCTCACTGATCTGGGAAGCCTGGTGAGTCCTGCAAATTCCCACTCGCTGGGAGAGATTGGGGCGGGATCCAGGAGGCCGCTGGAGTCAGCTGCTCTCTCAGGCTGTGGGTCTCGCTGTCTCTGGCCGGTCTCTGGGGCTGGCCGGGCGTGAGCGGGATCGAGGAGGAAGCAATGCTATTGATTTTTGTGTGTTGAATTTGTATTTGATACATTCCTGCATTTGGTTATCCTAGGAGTCTTTTGAATTTTTTGTTTTCTATGCAAAACATCATGTCATCTTGAAATAATGATAGTTTGACTTCTTCCTGAAAGAGAATATTAAATCTAATTTATTTAAGTGTCTAATAAAGAGGGAGAGCTTGTGCAAGATTTTTAAAAAGGAAATTAAGCCATTTGTGACAATGCAGATGAATGTACAGGACATTATGCCAAGCAAAATAAGCCGGTTACCAGATACTGCATGGCTTTACTTCTAAGTGAAATCTAAAACAAACTCACAGAAGTAGAATCATGTGCTGGTTTTCAGGGGATGGGGCTGAGGGAAGTGGAGAGATATGAGTTACAGCTAAAGAGTGTTAGTTAGAATGAATAAATTTTGATCTTATGTATAAGACAGTGATCCAGTTAGTAATATTGTGCTGTACATCTCAAATTTTCTAAGAATGGATCTTATCATGTTCCTGTTGGCTTCAGCCATCAGCAACGCATGGATGGCTGTCCTATTGGAGGGAGAACACTAAAGAAGTGAGTATAAAAATCTCATAATGTTCCTTTGTAAACTCATTGTAACACCAGTTACAAATGGATCTAATCTCTTTCATTGGTCTTTTTAGTAATAAGATTAATGAAGAACTACCCAAGGAGCAGTCATGCATGTGCCATTGGTGGTTCAAGCTTGGTGGCAGTGAATATATATGTTTCAACCCTCTTGTGAACATGTTAAGTATTCTCAATACACACACACAGCCAGACACATGTAAAATGATAATTATATGAGGTGAAGGATAAGTTAATTAGCTTGATTGTGGTAAGCATTTCATAATATATACATAAAACAAAACATATTGAACACTGTAAACATATATAATCTTTATTTATATATTTGTTAATTATACATCAATAAAGTCAGAAGAAAAGAACTTATGATATAAAATAAGAGTTGGTAAATAGTCCTTTGCTTATTTAGTTTAAAATTTTTAATTAAAAAAGAATATTATAAAACAGTATTGGATTACTGTTCAGACACTAAAGAAGTAAGCACAAAAATCTCATAATGTTCCTTTGTAAACTCATTGAACTCAGAAAAGTTCAGGTTGTTTTCCATTTATCCACTTTCCAAAGTTCATTCTATATTACAAATGAAATTTTAAAGTATTCTAAAATTAAATAAGGATGTGCTATATATAAACTTAGGAAATACAGAAAAATATCTTTTAAATTAAGAATCATTTGTAATCTCATTGCCACCAAATTATTAACATCTAATATTTGTTTTCAGTTAGAAATAAGTATCTGTAAGTACCATTTAAAAAATAGTAAAGCATTTTTTTATCACATTATAAAGAATAGCTTACTTAATATATGAGTAGGGTAACTAGCTAGGGGTAGGGCCTGAAATAAACTTGGTAATTAAAATAAGATCATGGTTCTCCCCCAAAATAAGACCCAACCAGAAGAAGCAATGCCAGCCCCAGTCAACCTATCCTTGCCTTACCTGCCATTACACAGTAGACACTGAGCAAGAGCATAGTGATGTGTGATCTTCTGCAGGACTCTGGCCATCACCATGGTGATAACCAACTAAGGTTGCTCTGGTTAGGTCACCTCAGTGAGCGCTTATTTTCAGGGAAATATGGGAATAGACAGTGAACTAGGACACTGGACCAAAGATGAACCTTCTCAGGTAACATGGAGTGTGATAGCCCCGCACCACTATGAAGGGAGTTACAGTCACTCCTGACTTTTGAGCACTTTGAAGTAGAGTGAAATTCCTCAGGCAACATGGAATATGATGTACTACCTACTCAAGAGAAGTGCAGCTATTCACTGGCACCAGGAAGCTCCTGAGGAATTTAAAATGCAAAATAACTAGTTTTTCTGTAAAATTCCATTTTCTGCTGAGCATGGTGGCACACATTTGTAATCCTAGCACTTGAGAGGTTGCGGTAGGAGGACTGAAGAGAGTTCCAAACCAGCCTAGGCTACATAGTGAGTTCAAGACCAGCCTCAATTCTATAGTTAGATCCTGTCTCAAGATCCAAATATGAAATGAAATAAATAAAATAAATTCCAGTTTCCTTTAAATTCTAAAATGCTGAGGAACTGGCTTAGTGAACTGAGTTCTGAGTTGTCATTTTAAACCTCATAGGTGGCCACTGAACAACTGGACAATCCTGTGCTTTGATTATCTCTGCATAGCTCCAGGTGGCCATGTACTTGGGGCTCCTCCTGGAAATCTGAGAGTTATCCTCCTAAGTTCCAGTAAAACTCTCCTAACCTCCTTTGGTGGATAGCTTCATTGCTTGGCAGCATTGTGGAACCATGAGCTCAGGCCACACAGTAACACTATCTCTTGTGGTTCCTACCATAGCATTAAGAGGCAGGCAGTCCCTATTTTAAATGGGATCTTGGCCTCTGGGAGGCAGGAGGATTGTGGTTGAGGACAGCTTAGGCCATCTAGCAAGACTTTGTCTCAAACAAATGAACAAACAAATAAAACATGCAAAAAAACACCTATAAGACCTCTCAAAAATAGAAAATAAATGAAATAAAACCAAAAATCCCACTGACATAAGATGGTTCAAGACAAAGGAAGATCAGAACTCATTAAAGCCATCCAAGAATGTGAACACTAATGATCTACTTTTCAAAAGTAACAGGTAAATAAAAATGGAGGACACAGCTTAGATCTCTCAAGGGCAAATGCCAACAGACTTGCAAACAAAAATTGAGTTACGCTGAAGTTACCCTTAAACATAAACAAAATTCAAAGGTCAACTATTTTGGTTCTTTATGAGTCAATGCAATTCCACCAATCAGCTAGAGACAAACCAAGTCATATAACACTATTTGATTTTAAAAAGAAGATCTGACAGCAGGTCATGAGAAAGTTCAAATATACTTCCCCTGCATTCTCTGCCAACTGTGCTGTAGGGCTGAGCATGGAGCTCAGTGGTAGAGCACCTGTTTAGTTTTTAGGAGGCCTGAGGCTCCATCCCTGCCACTGGAAAAGAGAGGAGAGGAGGGGAGGGGAGGGGAGGGGAAGGGAGGGGAAGAGAAGAAAAGAAAAAAGCTCCTGTGTCTGCCTGAGAGGTAGTTTTCTGGTTCTGAATTTTTGGAAGAATGTTATGCATATATGTTTCTATATAAATTATATATTATATAAGATACATCTTATAATCATATATCTTACCTGCTAAATATCAGGTGAGAACATGTATTCAGTTGCAGACTTTCTGAAGACCCACAGAATATTCCTGAAATGCCATTTTTCATTGGGATCCTTGATAACAGTATATGGCACTGGGATAGAAGATTAGGGCATGGTGAAGCTGGCTAGGGAAATGGATGTGACCTGTTAACTATGAGAACACGCGCATAGAACAGTGCTCAAAGCCCTGCACCTAGACTTCTCATGAGAATTTGAGCAGTTTTCAATAGGATAGTGGAGGTAAGCTTAGGCAAAGCCAAAGGTCAGCTTGAAGCATGGGATCTCAGCACTACCTCTTAGGACTTATATGTAGAAATTCTTGCAGTTTTCCTTAAGACTTGGGAAATGTAAAGGGGAGGTGCCACAAGAACTTGCTATGACGACTTTCTTCACTGTAGCCTGCCCTGTTTTCTCCAGGGTGTCCTTATCTTGTTTGTTTGGTTTTTTTTTTTTTTTTTTCTCTTTTTACTTGGCCCAAGCTAGCTCTACAGAACCAGTTTCTCTTTCACTCTTTACTTTTGCTTTCTTAAATAAACTTTGCCACTGCTTTTTTGTTCATTTCATTCAGTTCTTTGTTTGAGATGAGAAGAACATGAAATCTAATTCCAGAAGGCAAAACAAGCAACCCAGAACCTAGTAACATTTAGCTGGTGAGCCAGTTTTAGAAGCACGCTACCCAGTAACAACACAACACTAAGTCTAGACTCGGTGAAAGTATTTATTTCTGAGCCGACCTAGGTTGACATATTCCTTGGATTTTCTAGGGCAAGGTTATAGCAGTTCCGAAAGATTTCCAGTGGTTTGTTCTAGCTTTGACCTTCTGGACTCTTCCATATGTGTCCTAATGAAGAAGTAGCTGTGTCCTTGAGTTCTTTGTGGAGAGTTTCTTAGACCTTTCTCCTAGCCCCAGTTTTCTTCTATGAATCTTTTGGTTCTCTCGCTTGACCTTGACCTTCACCATAGCTCTTCTGTTAAGCCTGCCTGACTTCTAGTATCTGTTTGATGCTTCCAAGTGTCCCTGATAGCTTCTGGTTTTGCACCCTGGGGTGGGCACACTGCTTTATGCCCTGCCTATCACCAAGGAACTATCCCTTCCTCCCCCACTCAGCATCACAGTACAATGACTGGAGAACAGGCTTTTGGTTTGAACTCTTGTTTGTATCCCAAAGTTGCAATTTACAGATACAAATGCTATCTGTATTTCTCTGTCAAGCTTTTGTGTGTCATATTTCTGTCTCTAAAAAAATGGAAATAATTATGCTATTTGTGTCATAAGTACGTTAAGTCATGTAAAGTGCAGAAACTGTACAGCATTTGAAAGTTTGAACTCAGGAAGCAGATCACTTGGGTTCACACCCCAGCTCTGCTGCTCACTTATCATGTGAATCTTTCAGTCTTTTCATATCTCAGTTGGCTTCTCTGTGACATGTGAATAAGCAGCACCTGCCCAGAGGATTGTTGTAGGGTGCAGAGTGAATATTTGTTAACTAAAGAGTGGCATAATGCCTACATGTGTACATTTCAATAAAATATAGTGTTGTTACTATTTTGGCTCATATGACAATTCTACCTTCCAAGTATAGATTGTCCTGACTTATGGTGGGTTATGTGTCAATAAACCCATTGTGTATTGAAAATATGGTAGGTAGAAAATGCATTTAAGCACACACACACACACACACACACACACACACACACACACACACACCCTGATCTATAGAACATCCTAAAGTAGCCACCTACTACACTGTAAAGTCAGCTGTCCCTACTTGGGGCTTCCTGAGAGACAGAGAACCCTGCCCAGCATTTGCCAAGAGTTCCTGACTACCTGTCCTTAGCCTAAGGAAAGACCATTCAAAATTCAAGGTACCATTTCTATTGAATATTTATCCTTTTGTCACCATTATACAATGGGAAAAATCATAAATCGAGGCCACCTGTATAGTGATTGATCAGAGAGTAAGAATTCAAGCACAAGCCTTGGATATTTCTGATTAATATCTGGAGATAGCGTAGTAGGGAGACCCCTCCTCCACATAGTTCCTGAACTGTTGCTGCCAGTGTCCAAGGAGAAAGTAGTTGGTCATAAAGAGAAAAATGGACACATACAAAATACAACAATACTGAAACTCAAAAGAGAGAAAAAGAATATCTGCTAGAAAATCAGCAGAGAGAGTGAGATAGAGACAGAGAAAGACACAAATAGACAAACAGAGGAGTTGGAGTACTGCAGACCTGGTTCCCATGCCTGGAACTTTAGAAGTTTGGTTTTCTTTCTGATGATAGTTGGACAAAAAAGACAAAACAAAGCAAAACAAAAACCCTCTTCTTTTTATTCTATAAATTGCCCCCTCCTATAGATTTTTTAAAAAATAAATCCCCTTTAAGCTGAGTTTCTATGTCTTGGTACCAAAAGCATTGGGCCAACAACACCAGTCTGTGACAGCCACCCCCGACTCTGATCTAATTGTGTCACTCTCCCAGAGAGTGACTCTACCTCTTCTGAGATTCTGATAGTGTGCTTTCCCTAACACAGCAGCAGTCCGGCAGGAATGGCACATGCTGTGGTACCAGTTAAAAAACTGAGAAATACATTACTCCGTGTACCTTCACTGGGGACGTCCTTTGCACACAGATCTATGTTAGCATTGTAGTTGACCCAAAGAGGGTCATGCTTATCAAGGAGATTAAATATGTTAACTGCAAATGAATGTATTTTGGAAAACTGAAGTACAGAGATTTGCCCAGAAAACACAATTCAGAACTGTGCTATAATAAGCCACACAGTTGGTCTTTGTCCCTGGCTCTAAGCACAGAGCTCTGAGACTCTTGGAACCTCCTGATGATAGGAATGTCTCTCATTATACAAGAATTGCTGCCCTTTCCTAGGTCAATGCTAATGAGGAGGCTCAAGGTGACCGCTTACTCAGTTTCAAGGGAGGAGGTAACTGAAAGACCAAGTATGAGGTTAGAGGGTCAGATGGTTCAGCCTTACCCCTTACCTCCTTCAGAACAGAAGGGGCTGGAGATTGACTTAATCTCTAATGATCAATGATTTCATTAACTGCCCAAGTAATGAGGCCTCAAAAAAAAAAGTATTTCTCCCTCTTTTATATTTTTGTACTGGGAATTAAATGCAAGGTCTTCACACTGAGCATCATTTCATATCTTTTTTTTTTTTTTTTTTTTTTTTTTTTT
>PVKA01037142.1:0-21233 GCA_004027165.1 Ctenomys sociabilis | reverse complement strand
CTACAAGATAAACCCTGAGAAGACTTCAATGACCACATAGGAAATATAAAGTTCATGTGTTGATATATAAGTTTTGATCTACCTAGGTCTTAACCATCCAGCAGAAAAGTATAAAAGTATAAAAATGAAGTATACATCGTGAGCCCATAATATTAAGCTGAGCTGTAAATGGATATGGTCGACAATTTCTTTAAATAACTCCCCATGGTTGCAGAATGCTGGACTGTGTTTGATTGTGGTGTCGAGTTCAAGCACCTAAGGTAGTTGAATGTCAATGGAGTGCCCACTTTTGACAGGTATAGACAAAGGAAGGGTTGTAGAAAGAAAAAATCATGATGTGTGTGTATAGACAGTACAGTTGGGATAGATAACGCTGTGCTTCTACATAATTCTATGATAGGCAAGATCTGCAATAATGATGGTTGGACAGGATATTATGTCGGCTTTTAGTGCTATGGTCATCCACTAGGTAAATAATTATTGAATTTTTGATATAATTCAGCTATAAAAAACCTGTAAATATAATATCATGTATGCACCTTGTACAATACCAAAACGTTATGAAAACAGTTTGTTATGTATTAATTCATCGACTCTGTATGGTTAAGGTGTTTTGAAACTGTCTGCTTGACATTTGTATTTTAATAAAATAAAAATAAATGGAAAAAAATAATAAAAATTATATATATATATATATATATATATATATATATATATATATATATATAGCTAGCAACCAAGCTACTGGCATGTGCCTATAATCCCAGCTACTCAAGAAAGTGAAACAGGAGGGTTGCAAGCTCAAGACCAGCCTGGAAAATTGAACCTCAAAGAAAAAAAAAAAAAAAGCTAAAGCACATTACTATAGTACAAAGCACAGAGCTGCTCATTAAATGGTCATTATTGTTATTCTTACATAATCATGATGTACAACTTTCCTTGTGACTAGTCTTCTCCTTGACTTACATTGACAGTATTGTTTCTAAAGATGTAACATCATCCTGAGGCAGTAGGTCCTATGAGGAAGACTAAAGATAATGGTGTGATACGTGCTGGTGATAAGAGCTTAAAGTAGAGAGTGTTGAGATGGGTTTCTGAAGCCTCCCCCCAGACTTGCTGATTATGGGGACATTCTCCCAACCTTTTTGTTTATGGGAAATAAAAAAAAGTGTACACATACATGCCCATACACACAGAAACATGCATACACTCACACATGTTCATATAGGCTCCTGCAAACAAACACACATTCATACGCACCTCAGCACTGCTCGTTTTGCTGCATTCTTCCTAGATGAGCCCAGCACTAAATTATGAATTTTTGGTTGAATCATGTTGTTCTCTGAAATAAATGAAGTATAAAAATGCCTCGGGCAGAAGCCAGCTCCTCTGTATCCTCTAAGAAAGGGCCGTTTCTCTCACTTGAAGCATATCAGGGGGACTATGGCAGAGAGACACACAGCTGGCACTTTATGCAAATTACCCTAGAAATCTAAAGGGAAGGAGCACTTACCAAACCTAAAGATTACTTGAAACATGGCCACTCTGAAATATTCCAGATTTCCTGTAGAGGATATCCTCTTCCTTCCATGATCCTTCTCATCTGATGGACCATGTCATCTCTGAGACCCAAGGTTGATGCTTTTTTCACAATCCCCAGAGTTCACACTCCATAGTCTCAAGGCACACAGCTGTGGAGAAGCCTGGATGTGCTCGTCAAGATGTCCTGTGAGTATGAAAGACAAGAGAGAAATCAGAGACAGAGACAGAGGCACATGGAGAAAATGCTACAGGGACGACACAACTCCCTGATCTGAACCAATACATTCAACACATTCCAAGTTAACATTCTTGCTGTCAACAGTCACACAGGAGATCGGGCCACACTCAGCATTTCTGGGCTGCTGCCTGTCTGCCTCATTGTGCCTCCGTGTCTGTTTCATATTTAGCTCTGCCATACATAGAATGTCACAGGACATACCCTCAATTTTGCTATTATAGAATGGCTAATATCTGAGGAGGACAGGGCCCTGCACCAAGCATTCCAAGGGGAGATAGCAAGCTGGAAAGAGAATGACCAGTTTCATGGAGAAAACCACACAGGTGCAAACAGCAGAAACTGATATTTAAATTCCAAACTAATAATGGACCCACATTTTCACATTAGCTGGCTTTGTCTGTTTTCCCTCAGCAGCAAACATATGTGCTGCATGGAACCAGCCCAGCCCATCTGAACCAGTTACTATTTATATAAGAAGTAGGAGGGGGAGGAAGAAGGGAAGAAAAATTTTATATCGCCATCCTCATGCAGTGCTATAAATATTCAGCTATCAAAGACAGGGGGTCCCATGGCACACACAGTGGCCAACAGCACTTTTGTGAGCTAATGCAACCCTCATGCCACTCTCACTGCAGTGCCTCGGTGCTTGGATGGATCCTAGAAGTGCAGGGCTCGGAGTGTGAGATCCAGCCCTCCGACATAATATTATACAAGCTTAAGAAAGCATACTTGGTTTCCACTCTCCAATTTCACCTATTCCATTTTCTTACCATTATTTTCTCATTTTCCTGCCTTGATGAGAGCCCTTCCCTCCATTACTTATGCCAGCTGATCACCTCTTACCCTCATGAAAAGATTTCTTTCCATTTTTACAGAAAGGATGACTTCTATATTCCATGTTCCTAAATTGATTATTAAATAGAGATATACTGAAAGATAAGTGCTGATGAATGAGATCCTGATGCTTTCTTCCAGTGAGAGGGGC
The DNA here is from genome assembly GCA_004027165.1 of Ctenomys sociabilis. Taxonomy (NCBI): domain Eukaryota; kingdom Metazoa; phylum Chordata; class Mammalia; order Rodentia; family Ctenomyidae; genus Ctenomys; species Ctenomys sociabilis. The sequence continues at coordinate 18,468 of PVKA01037142.1, read as the reverse complement.
TATTGGGTATCTCGGTAGAAGAGATACCAGCACAATGGGTTAGGTAGATCCTAGAAGATGTGTTGAGCCACTTGAAAGCAACTGAAATCTCATTCAAAGACAGATGGGTGATGAGATAATTTGCAAAATGTCTAAGAAGGCACTAGACATGAGCTCTGTCTGCTGTGCAGAAAGGATGGGCTGGCCAGCCTGGCTTTCAGAATAACAGACTTGCCAGGGAAGGACTCTAAAATATGCACAAATCCCCTGTGACACTTCTGCTCTAGGGACTGCACATTCCTGAGATCTTGGGTGGCTGTTTGGCAATGTATACTACACAGGCTTGCAACATGGTCTTTGGTCAGGTTGCTCCATTTCTAGGAATTTATTTTAAGAAAGGGAATTGCAGGGGCCAGGGAGATGGCTCAGTGGAATAATAACTTCCCTGGCAAGTGCAAAAGCCTCAGTTCAATCCTCAATTCTGCCAAATAAAAAAGAAAAGGAAAAGGAATTGCACAAGGATTCAGTTAAAAGGAGATTTGGTGTAATGTGGCTCATAGAATTACAAATAAAGTTAGAAAAATCTAAATCTCCAGCAATGGGAAATTTTTTAAATAAATTATTTTATGCAATAGCATTGAAGGCACTCATTAAAGATAGGCTGTACATTGAATGATGTGATTTGGAATATATTCAAATGTTTTAAAGTGAAAAAATTTAAGCTATAAAACAATATGTTGAGGGTGATTTATATTTTTATAAATTTACATAGAAAAGTTTGAGGGGTTATATATGAAAAATTTAATGTTTATGGAATCCTAAGTGAATTTTACTTTTTATCTATATTTTATATTTTTCTGCAAGCATGCATCATTTATGCTGCGAAAAAGTACGCAAAGGAAGATCATGAATCTAGCTCATATAGGCTTCACCAGCCTTTCTCTTTCTTCTTATGTTTAATGAACACATGCAAATAAGAACTGAAAATGGAAGTATTGTCTGTACAGTTTAATAAGCCAACTACAAATGGGGAGTGATCTGAACTTGAAAAATGACCAACCTTTCATTCACCAAATTCAAATGTGAACCACATTCAGCACTATGCTAACACCCAGCCAATGATGAGGTTGTGATGGTCCCCATAAGAGTACTTTGATATCCATTGGAGAAAAAAGATGATGGGAAAACAGTGATGCAACTGAAGAGATTACTACAGAAGAAAATTCAGGTGTGACCAGAGCACATGAAAGGATTAAACTGAGCATAAGGATTCTAAAGACTTCTATGGTTTGTGATATTCAAGCAAAGACCCAAAGGGTGAGACAAGCTGGTCACATATCCAAGATGGAAGAGAGTTCATACCAGGAGTGAAGATAGTCGTCATCTTCCAGGGCTGGCATGTGTGAGGGCCCAAAGTCAGTATGACACAGGCCAGATGGGACACGATAGGGAAACACTAACATTGGAAACACACTGCTAAGTGCTAAATGAAGGTTAGCCTTTCTGCAGACAGATCTCAGCAGTAGTTCCAGCCTGTGCAAGAAGAACTCTGGCAGCATGTGGTAGGGCTTATGGTGGAGGATAATAACCAGAACTCTAAAGGATAATTAAACCAGCCTACAGCAAGGTGTCCTTGGATATGGCAGGGCATGCAGGAGTGTCTGCCTGACAAAACATTCTCACCTAATAGCTACCTAACTCTAGCCACTGGCCACTTATATGATCCAGAAAGGTGTGTACAGTTCCTATACATCATCTTATTTTATCATTGTTGGCAACGAGTGTTCTTATTATCATAATTTTTCAGATGAGGAAGCTGATGATTGGGGAGATTCCATCATTTTCCCATGGCAAAAGGTTAGTACAAGGCACACTGGGAATTCAAGCCCAAGGAAATCTGTGCTGACCCCTGAATGAAGGGACTGAGAGAGAGGAAACAGAGATGAGTGTGAATCATCAGTCTATTCATACAAACATGAAAGATGAATTCTATTTCTTTCATTTTTATAGTTCAAGTTGAATTTCAAGCCCTTATTGCAAATACTGATAAGGAAATTGCTGCAAACATTCGCAAGTCTTCTGTGCTGTTTCTGGGCATGTGTTCCAGTCATAGGGCCTCAGGCTGCACTGTAGTTCTGGATGGTTCACTTGCATCACCTGCCGTCTATCCTGGATCTCTTCAGGACCCAGATACAGACACAGGAGTCTTTGATGAAGACAGAGGTCCAAAGCCTGGGCCATAGCTTTCCTGGTATCAAACACTGAGGTTCTGAATTCAACTTCCAGGTTTTGCACGAACCCCAGGTCCTCCCTCTTCTCCCTCTCACTTGTGTATCTCTAGTCTAAGTGGAAGTTTCTCCATGCTTTCCACAGATCCTTGCCATGGTGTTACAGTTTGTGTTTAGTTGTCCCCCCAAAGCCTCATGCAGTCATTGGGGTGGCTTCTAGAAGGTGTGATTAAGTCATGAGCCAACAGTGGGATTATGGGTATGAGTGCTACAGCTGCCCTACAGCAGATATCCTGGACGCAGATGAAGGGAAAGAGGCTTGTTCTCCACTGCTGCTTCTGCTCCTGCCCTTTTGCTCTTGCTGTTTTTCTGTTTTCCACCACCCTCAACTACTACAGTCCATCATATGCCACTCTCCCTTGAAACAACACAAATATGGACTGAAACCTCCACAAGCTGTGAGCTAAATAAACCCTTCCTTCTTTAATTTGGTTATTATGTCCTAGCAGTGAGAGAAAAGTAACAAACCCATAGCTTGTGGGGCCTGGCCTGCTGAAGGAATTTAGATTTTGGAAAGAATTTTACTGGTCAAAGGCTGCCCAGGCTTTAAGGGGCTCTGAAGAAGCATAAACTCTAATTTTCTTCTCAGCAGCCCCTTCCTGTCAATTTCCTTGTGACTCTGAGTGTGCCCTCCAGGAGCACCTGAGTCCTTGGTAATTAACCCCCTATGCTCTTTCTTCAGGTTTTAGATGCAAGAAAGGAGCACTCCAAAAACAGGGTAGGACTCACCTGTGAGTTTCTGATTTCTCACACAACACATCTGAGATAAAGTACCAGTGTGGTCTGACTGGACAACGATCTGTCACTTGTGCCATGAGTTATGACGGAATTGCAGACTCCGATCGTGAACACATTGCATCAAGAAACAGGAAATCTATGCCAAGCCCTGACTTAAGTCCTGCTGTATGACCCGATACAAGACACTCCTGTTTCATGTTACTTTCAATATTTGTAGTATGAGCTAGCTGGATTAAGTGACTCAGCAAAGGGCTTTGGGTTTGTCTGACTCAACAGGAGCAGAAAGATTATCAAGGGAGAAAAGAGGGTCTTGCATGGGATGGTGTACACGGCACCTAGTTGGCCTTGGTTAAGGTTCACTGAGGGAAGCTGGAGAAGATTCTCAGAGAAGGAGGACTCAGGTCTTGAGGGGTGAGCAGGAATTCACCAACAGATGAGCCACAGGAGCAACCCAGTCATAAGCACAGAAGAATGACCCCGCTGGTGGGGTCAGAACCTGACTGGTGAGGGACAGGAAAGAGTCCAGGAAAGCAAGTCTGGAGCAGACCCGAGTGAAGAGGCTTGCACATGTTGTGAGGTGGGACTGTGTTCTAAGAGAGAACAGAACCACCAAGGCTCTTACGTGGAGAACAATAGAATCAGACATGCAGTTTAGATATTTTCTTCTGCCCACAGTGCACAGAATAGCCGAGGGCAGGGCAGATTGGAATCTGGGACATCAATGAAATCACTGCAGTGCTCCTAAGGTGTGAAACATGAGAGGGGAAGATGGACAGAGTCCAACACCAAATTGTGCAGATTGAGGGACAGGATTAGGATCCAGCTGACTGAATATGTGGAGGCAGAGGCCTGGCCTGGCCAACTAGGCATGCACTGAAACCAAGGGTGGGGTGAGCTTGGTGTGGAGGAAATAAAGGCTTCTATACCTCCAGGTTTGTGATGCTGTTCAGATTCTGAAGTGGAGGTTTCAGCAGGTAGGCAGTTGTGCAGATTGGAAGCCTGGGAGGCAGATCCATGTGGAGGACATGTGTGGCAGCCTCAGCTTACTAGAACCATGAGTCCACTCACAGATGAGGCCACTACCAAGGAAATGTAGGGGGAAAGAGAGGAGCAGGACCAAGGTGGACACCGGGAAACCAGCACTCAAGGTGCACACAGAGGAGAGATAGAAAGCCAGCAACAATGGCAGAGAGAAACACCTGACTGAGGTTTTTGGTTGTTTTGTTTCTCTGCCATTTCTTTTCTGGCTGTTGGAAGTCGAGATCAAGCATGACTTTCTGGTAGCTGAAGGACCAGACGGAACATCACTGTTTTAGTCACCTGCCCATTGCTGTGGGGTACAGTGCCTGGAGCACTGCAACTCAGAGGAAGAACTTGGCTCACAGCTTCAGCCCATAGTGGGCTCCTTCCAGGTCAGAAATAGCACAACTGAGGGATGTGAGGGTGGAAACATGCTGATCGGAATTAGCACACACAGAGAATAGGGAAGAGCTGGGGAAGGAAGCAAATGCTCCCAGGTTGCAGCTCTGAACCCCCTCTTCAGGCTAGGCCCACACTCTTCTCACAGCAAGTCAGCTCGAGGGCCTCTATGATTGAATCACCCTCCAAAAGTCCCACCAATGGGTGCATGAGGACTTCAGGGGAGATTCCTGATCCAAACCATAGCAATCACATTTAGTCATGTGAGGATCAAAAAGATCTCTGAAGATGTCCAGGTAGAGATGGAGGAGGGAGCAGGTAGACTGTGGAATGGGAGGGGAAGTAAGGAACCTGCATCATCCATCCTTGTAACTCACAGAGTTGGAGAGAGCAGGGAAAGGAGGCAGTGTAGCCTTTGTAAAGGACATGCAATTTAATTCAAGTAGAATGGTTCGCATCAGTAACATAGGATTAAGCACTGAGACAGAAAAGTATCTTCTAGCAAGCTATCCTTGAGGCAACTTCAGGTACAGGTTGGGAAGGGATCAGTTAAGTTTATACAGAACAGTTTTGGCAATGAATGGATCCAGGATCACAGTGTTTTTAATAGCGAGCCAAGAATCTCTCCACAGGGAAGCATAGGTCAGAGCCTGCAAGTGAGCCCTGGCTCTGCACACTCAGTCCATACTACCCTCATTCCATGAACACTCCAGGCCCCAGGGACCCTGCACCATGGGAGGGGGTCCCTGTATGCAGAGTACAACGACATCCAGTGCAATGTGATCTTCAGGAAAGTGACTTAAGCAGAACTGTGGCATTGAGCTAAAGGAAAGGAACTGTGATGTAGCCCACAATGGAGTCCAGCCTTTGTTCTGTGTCCCACAGTCCAGTGGGGTAAAGATAACGCCCCAGCTGTGAGCTCACAGGGACACTTTTTGCCTGTAGCTATTCAGTGGCTTGACAGCAGAGTCAGCTCCCAAGGTGAATGACTCACAGTGCAATAATGCTGAGTCCACTTAAATGGTAATGGAGCACTGGGGGAACTTCCAGGAATTGTCAGGAAGGAAAAAACTGAATTTCACATCTTTCAATTTTGCTACTGATACTAGAGGACATGCCATCTCTGACTAGGGACTTCATCCAACAGCCAGCCAGGCCTCCTGCCTTGAGAGGTGAGCTGCCCACCGCCCCACCCCCTACAACTTCCCCTCTGAGTTGCTGCTTTAAGAACAGGGAGCCTTGCTCCTCCTCCCAGGAGAAGCTGTGCTTCCCTTGATCTCTTTGTCTGAACTTCAAACTCTGAGGGTTTCTGTCCTTGCTCTTCTCTCAGCCACTGGTCTACCCAACCAATATTGGCAGGTGTCTGACCATCCATTTGCCATTTGTCTTTTAGGGTGTAACACGGCAAACACAGCTTCCTAACCTAGCGTTGTGTCTAAACTGTGCACACAGGGACTCTAAGGACAGCAGAGTGACTCAGAGGCTTAAACTCCATCCTTTTCTCCAGTTGGGTTTGGAAAGCTGACTAATAAGTTTGAGAAAATGTGTATGGGGCTGCTGGCACACAATAGAGCACACAACTTTAAACAGAGCATTGATGTCCCCCTTTCTTGAAACATTGTCTATGTAGCTAGAAACTACTTTTAATCTTTAAACTTTTTCAAAAGAATAAAAAATAGTAAAAAAAAAAATAGAAATGATACAGAATTTTACTAAGCAAAATAACGGGAATTCACAATTGTTGCTATATTGCATAATTCTATCTTCAAATTAATTATTTAGATTGCCAGATATAAGCATGCAAAAATGTCTTTAAAAAAGTTATAAGGTGAAAAAATGTAAGCATTAACTACTCCATTCAATAGATCAGCAAAAACCAGCAGGACAACTATCCAATCCATTCTGTATCTATACATAAATGTATTTTTTGTTTGCTTGCTTGCTTTTCTTTCCTTCTTTTGTCCTTTTCCTCATTTCCAGTTTTCCCTTCCCTCTGAACAGATACTTTCATGGTATCTGTTTTACCTTTCAGATTTTATTTACTCTTTCAGGTTCTTATACTAGCAAGATAACCCCATTTTTTAAGAGGATATTGCCACCAGCCTCTGGGTTGACTTCATGACCTAATTAACTCCATTTAACAACTCTGCTCGCATCTGTTTTATTGACTAAACTTCTCTTTCCTTGTCTTCTCTATCACTTTCTGATCCTACCTCTTTTCTCCTTTTCACTCAAAATTCTCTTCTCTCTACTGTGCAGAGCAATTAATTTCTCTCTAGCACCACTCAAATCCAAGACTTATTTGTTCAGATCTAAACTCACTACCATGCACATCAGAACAAAAGGCTCTTTTATGGAACAGAACTGCATCTCCTGTCTGCAACTTACCTGCTAATGACAACAATTTGTCCGTGTTACAACAGAGAGGAAAGATTTGGCATTGGGTTATAAAGCAGAACTGCTGGTAAACTGATTCTGGTATTTTTAAAAAGCCAAGAAGCCTTGTTTTTAGCATGTGTTCATTGTTCATTGTCCTGAATACAAACAAGGTCCTGTTGTTTGTCCTAACAACAGGGAGAAAGTCTGGGGACAAAGGCATTTGGTAACTGCTACTGTCATCTAGCTAATAATGTCATCCATGCCCAGAGGTGAAGGAGATCATGAGTCCCAGACATGCCAGCTTCCCAGCAGAAAGACATGTAGTCAATCATCTATATGTGTGCTTTAGAGTCTGAAGGTATAAGGAGCGCCTTTCTGCTTTCCTTAACTGCATGGACAGAGGCTCTGGGTAGACTGCAATGCTCTTCAGACCTGGTAAGTACTCAGTAAACATCACAGTACTCAGAAAAGTTAAAAAGTGGCCAGGCCCACTGAATGAGTCATCTAGAGTACCCTCTCCCCCACAGTCTCCTGTAAGAAAGTGTAGAAGCAGTGACTCATGGATAGGAATGGTTTACATTCTATAGCACAGATAGAGATGGAACCACACAGGACAGTGACAGGACATCCATGTATTAAGCATTACGCTTTAGTCTGTACTTAGGAAAAAAATATGTTCAGATAGACATGCTTAAACATAGACACAATTCTCTCTTCAATTGTTGCAAAACAATAGCCCGGTGGCATTTGTTTGGGATTTTCAAAAAAATTATTGAAAATCATGTACGTACCTATATGAAGGCAGGCAAGTTACAATGCCGAGGTTTTTCTTTTTCTGCCCACTTGGAAAGATGCTGCCTCATCACACATTACTCCCTTGGCAAGTGCGTGCGCACAGGTACACACACACACACACACACACACACACACACACACACACACACACACACACCCTGCTTCTCTTATACCATATCCTGATTCTGACTCAGTTCCTGGACTTCAGTGCTTCCATTGACTCTTCCCTGAGTATCTGGTTCTGTCCGAATTTGATAGCTCCCTTTCTGCCTGCTCCTCCTGAGCAGATTCTCCCAGACTTCCACCCTCTCAGCCTAGCCATCCTCCAATAATGTTTGGGCTCTACCTATTTCTGTCCAGAGACATGAAGCAACTATCTTGCATTTAATTTGACTCATGTCTTACGTAGAAGAAAGGTCACAAACTAGAACATACAAAAAAAAAATCTATTTTCAAGCCTTCAGCTCTAAGCAGTGCGCCATTGGCTGATTCCAGAGCCTCCACGGATATGCTGTCAGAAGTTAGATAGAGTGTTCAAGAGAAACCTGCTGCTGTGCAAGTAAATAAAGGAAAATTCAATGAAAACATATAGTGCCCAGAACCTAGGATATAGTCAAAAAACTTGGCCTCAGGAGGAACACAGTACGAAGTCCATCTGGGATCTCCTGCATAGTGACCTGGACAGTCTCTGCTGGGTGTGCCCATGTACCCTTGCCTTCCCGTTTTGTGACAGCATCATATTTGGACTCTAATCTACAAGGGATTGCTGGAATTGGAGGAAGGCTTACCCTCAACTTTTATAAAAGCACCATGTGTGTCGATGTTATATTTAAAAAACTTTTCAAGTGAAAAGAAATAGAGAAGAAACTAATATTTATGCAGGAAGACAATATTTCATGTCAATACAAGCTAATACATTCCTGATTCTGACTCAGTTCCTGGACTTCAGTGCTTCCATTGACTCTTCCCTGAGTATCTAGTTCTGTCCGAATTTGACACTGACACTGACACCACCAAATTTCATTTAAATTGATGGGCTTGATAGCAACAAGAATTTTGGAGGACAGTAACAAGAAGTTTGGAAGGGATACCACGAAGAAAGCGATGGAGGGAAGAGGGTATCATATAGTTATAGCAAGTTATAGAAACTAATACCTTATTTTTTTCTTTGAAAATTAATTAAGAAATAAATGCAAGGATTAGGATGAAATGTTTGAGGCTGCCATTAAAAGATTAAAGGGCCGGTTTGAATGCAGTTCATCCTGTACCAAACGATGCTAAGTCCTGGGGCTATCCGAATAATAAAACATATTTGTTTTCTGCATAACAAATTTTAAGGCTGTAGGGTTGGCTGTAAGGTAGGTAGACAAGAAACTGTTATTAAAAAATGATTTAGCAAGTGCCTGGTCATGACCCTTCAAGCAAACTGCTCAAAATAAGAAAAAGGATGCAAAGTAAAGGCCTGTCAGATCACTGAATTGCGTGAGGATGAGTTGTCTTCTCCCCCACCAGTATGTCTCAGCAGAACATGAAAACTTGAGAAAGAACAGCCCACTAACACACCCATGACCTCTTTCCACAGAATTTCTTTTCAATCACAATGTGTCCCATTTAAACAACACCAAAAACATACACAGGAAAACGCAAACAAAATCAAAACCCTTCATTAGCATTTATTTCAGGAAGATAATGCTTCTGTCTCCCTGATGACAAAACATGCAGCAAGATTCTAACTAGGCTGAAGCTCCACAATCAAGATATGGTGTATCCAAAATATAATAAACAAAGCTTCTTTAGTAGTCAGAAGATTTAGAGATCAATAGAGATTATGTGGTCAAAACAATTCTACCTGTGGCTCGCTTTGGCAGCACATACATTTTAAAAATCTACCATTGATTAACAGGATTTTGAAAATATCTTTTCTCCCTAAATAATGAGCTTAAGTTTGCAGAGCACTTTTCAGTTGTGACACATCATTTGATCCGCTCACCTAGAAAATGGGCCTTACTGGTATCCTTCCTGTGTTATATAATTTCAAGTAAAAAATTAAGGAACCTAAGTTATTTTATTTGTACCTCACATAATTCTGTGAAGGTGTTAATTATATCTTTATAGATATTTGTTAGTAGTATTGATTCAAAGTAAGACTGGAGGCAGATTGCTTTGGTTCACTTCTTAGTTTTGCCATTTAGTGACTTATAATGTTAGGAAAGTTACTTAACTTCCCTGTGTCCATACAAATGAGATAATACTTAATAGGATTATTGGTAGGGTTAAATTATATGTGGTACAACATGCCTGGTGTCTTGGAAATACTATATTATGAGGTCATTCTGTGAATTAAAAAAAGAAATTTCTATTTTTAATTCACAGAATGGCCGGGTCCTCACTGCCTTTGCCCCACTGGCTATAAAATCTCCCCTTTGGGGATGGAGAAATCATAAGTGCCATTGGCCTTTGAAAGGTGATTGACCTCCCCAAGTGGAGGCTTCACTAGGGCCTAGCTGTGTCTTAAGGTCTTAGATTGCTTCCTGCTGTTGGGGATTTAGAAGCTGAATGCAGGCTGTGGCAGATGGGACACACACGTAGCTCAGAGACCAGACAAGAAGCAGCTGTCTCTCCTTCACCAGGTGGAGCCTGCTGCCTCTGACAGCTGTAATGGTGGAACCTATGTCGTAAGGTGGCTGTGCACCTCTGTTCTGGGTCCTACAGGGTGCTGGTTCCCCTACTCTGTTATGTGTGGGGAAACAGTGGGGTTGGCTAAAGGCCTGGTTCTCTTCTTTCTTTCTTCAGTTCAAGGGTCTTAAAAGTTGTAAACTGCTAGGTGTGGAGTAAAGAAAATAAAACATGAGTTTTATGTGAAAGCAGAGCAAGCCTTGGTGGCTAGGCAATGGATTGCTTGAGAGAATCTAAAAGTTTAAAATTTTAGTATTTGTAAAATTCTTAGTTATGAAAGCATTTTCATCCACATTATCTCCTTTAAGTCTAGGGACATCACTAGCGGTCAGATGCTTATCACAGTCACCATATAATGAAGAAATGAATTGCAGGGGAGTGACACACCTTGGTAAGATCACTCAGCCAGTGGCCAGAAGGGTTGAAACCCAAGGCTAGATCCTGCCACTCTGGACTCTTGCCCTGTGCTTCATGCAGTACTGCCAGGCTTAAAGGCTCAGAGCCCTGGAGGAGAGGTGAGGACTGCAAATGGTCAAAGAAAAAAGAAGGGGAGGAAAGCTTCCCCACATGCTGCCTTAGCACCAGCTCTGAAGGTGCTGCCAAACCCACATGTCTTGTACAGAGAGCCAAGAGTGAAAATCCTTCCTGCTGAAGAGTTTGAAAAATAATTTCAAGCCGGAAATTGCATCTTATCTTTTTATCCCCTTACGTTCAAAATTCAACTCCTCACAGTTGCCTTGATTTTTAAAAGAAAAACAGACTCTAACAACACAGGTATGCACATGGTGAGTTCCAAAGTCCTTGTCTACCCATGCTGAAAATGGCCACTGAACTGGACAGTTTGGCAAATAAGACAGAAGACTGAATGCCTATCAAGCATTGAAGTTCATTTTCATCACTCATTATTACTGGAGAGAGGTTTGTGCTCATGCAGAGAGTGGATGGCACTAACTGCCATGCTAAGGCTCCGGCAGCTGACTTGGCATCATTGGTTTCTTGCTAACCAGCCATCCCTAAATCTAACGAATGAGAAGAAAAGGAAAATAGCTATTAAAAAGTGTTCTAAGCATGCTTTCAGCCCAGAGCACCATAAACGTCATTACAGAGAGCTAGCAGATTACATTAAAAGAGAGGATTAGCCCTGTAGTCAGTGAACTCAGGCTCTAAACTCTAGTTTCCCTTTCACAAAGTGGTTTGCATACTTCATGGGTTTTAGTTTTAGGATCACACAGAACACTCTACATAACTAATAGTAGATTGAGTTGATCATGTGCTCAATTAATTATATTTATTTCACTCAAAGTCATAGTAATTCAGTAGGAAAAAAAAAAATCTTGACTAGGGTAAAGAGACCCAGCAGTGACCAAAAAACCTTCTGAACAGCAAAGGCCAAAAGCAAAAGCTGGTGAAGGTCAGGAGTTACCCTGGCACATTCGTTCGTCTGTGCTGTCCATCGGGACCTAAGGCCCAGCAGCTAGGGGAGGGGAGGAGCTTCTGATTCATAGCTGACCGTGTGCCAACTCCAGCCCCACATGTTGACAGAGGAAATGAGTCAAGAAGCTAGCCCAGGGTATCCATCCCTCTCCTGGGGCCTGCCAGGAAACTCCTGGAATGCTGGCAGGCGTGGGGCCCCAGATACCTAGCAGGAACTCAACCAGTTGCCAAGGAGGTGAGCGCTAGAACCAAAACAAAGAGGCACCCAGAGAGGAGCTGCTGCAGAGGAACATCAATGCTCCTCTGTGGGCTTACCAAAGAGCACATCAAAAGGAGAAGGCTAGGGGTGGTTCTGGAAGCGATTTCTTTTAGGAAAACACTTCTTTTGCTGCCACAATAGTACACTATAAGTAGTCACCACTGAGAGAATAAAACAGCTTATGTGATCAGCAAGGATTACATGTGTGAGAGTGCAGGGGGCTCATCCTCCATCTACTAAGTCAGCTCTCTGCAGAGCTTGGCTTGGTACCCTGATGCCTCCTAGACACAATTTTCTGAGTTATGGCCAGTGTGAGCCTCAGAGTGCTCATTGGGGCTAAGAAATAGCCCCAGAAAAGCTCCTTCTTCCACTGGCCATTGTATCATTTAATATTCTTTAAAAAAAAAAAAACACAAAGACCTCCCTTTAGCAAATTTATGTTAGAGCTGACAGAAATAGGAGAAAAGCCATAGCCTTGTGGCTACATCTAGAATGCAATTGCAGCTCTCCATGCATGAGGGGCATTCTGACAGGAGCCTAATTTGTTGCCGAGATAGTAGCACCTTCCTGAGGGCTGCTGAAAGTCACAGGAGCTGTTTACTAGCTGTTTACCCCCAAAGGCTTTATGAACACCTCACTGGATCCTCACAACCACTTCTCGGGTTGTAGGTATTACTCCCCCATTCATTCCAGGTCAGAGATAAAAAAATATCTGGCTGTCCTGAGACAGGAAGCACATTTCCCCAAGTTCTCCAGAGTCTCCCAGATAAGCTAGAGTAGGGGGTGAGGCGATGCTCCGGTAAGCTTGTGGCCATTCCTGAGTGGGTGCTAGATAAACATCAGCTACCTTGTCCTGCTTCTTACAGACTTGATTGAAACATTTCCATTTAAAGAACTGTTTTAGCTTTTTATGCTTTTCCCTTTGGCTCTTGCGAATTCAATGCAATGTTATATAACATTAACTCTGTTTCTGAGTATTCTACTCCCCTGATTTGTTCCTGGTGTTTAATTCTCTATTTTAGAAGCTTATATCATAGAGATGTTTTCACATCTTTTAAAGTAGACAGACTACAAGCCAGGGTTTCTAGGTGGGTTACCAGCTGCAGAATAGATACAGCCTTGATTATAAAATAGGAAACCTATTTTTAAAACCTATTAGAATATCTGAATTTAAATGAGTATTTCGCCTTGAAAGGAAGCTTTCAGGAGCTAAATAGCTATTCCAAAGACAAATAATTTTTTTAGAAAAACCTCCTGAATACTTCCTCCTTGATAATTATCTGTGGCATGATTTTTCTAGCCTTACCCTTAAAATGAGGGTACGTTAACGTTTGGGGTGGAGAGATTAATTTTGGGAAACAGATTAATGTTTCACAACTAAAACTGTCAAGTAAGTGACTGAACAGGGAATGCTTTGGTCAAGGCCAAATCACTATTGGAATGTGAAAATGCACGCCTTCTCCTGGAACTCAAGAACTGGATAGAAAGACTCAAATCCCAAATATCAGTCCGTTCAGAAGGATATGCCTTAAAGTCACTAAAATGAGGTAATCATTCTCGAAGGAGGGTACTGCCCTCTGTAGGAATGAAGAATTGGAAACGGGAAAGTCACAGTGAAGGTAACCATGGCAACCATGGGAAAATAAGCTTCGGTGACCCCAGGTAGCACCTGAATTATGTTTCTGTGAAGCAAAGCAGCAGGAGATGATGCTAAAAGCGATAGGGCTCCGGCTTCCTTGTATAGTACAAGCTCAACTGCTATGGAAAGAAACCTCAGGAACTCTTGTTACAAGTGTCAAACTTGGGTAAAAATGGTGAGAAAAAAAAAGAAAGTTCAACACAAATTCAACATATGCAAAAAAAAGCAGGCAGAGTATCAGGCTAACGAATGACAGTCTCCAGTACCTGGTCATGCTGCATCTGGGAGACTTAGTTTGCCGTGCCCAGATCTGGCTGAACAATAATGCTCATTTCTCTAAGGAATTTACATATTTATTTCAATGAATCCTCATAGCACCATGGTGATATGGGTGGGGCAAGTAAAAATAAAATATTTATAGATAGTAAGAAGGCCAAGATTGAAATAAATTAGCTGATTAATTCTTTAGGACCACTCAAGTTTTTAATGGCTAAACCTTCACTGCTGGAATCAAGATTGGCTGTCCTCAATTTAGGAAATGAACCCTTAATATTCCGACATCCATATTACTATCTACTAGTTTACATTCGCTTTATCAACAAAGACAAAAATTCTGAGTCATCTTCTCCAAAGTAATGATTTTAGCCTTCTTTGCTAACTTTCATGAATAACATTAAAAAAATCCCTTTGAAAGTTAGAGGAGCCTCTTATGACTGTTTGAAACCAATGACATGCATAGCAGTCAACGTTTTACACATGTTGCTTTATTTTCTCACTCACTTCTTGAATCAGGCAAGAGGGACACAGATAACCTTTCTTGTGTCATAACTGGCCCTCCTTTTCACAGATATCTATGGTCTTCCCTGAAGTTATAGCTACTTTTTTCGTTTCTGAGACAAAATTCCTGACACCCATAAGTTAAAGAAGGTCTATTATACCTTAAAGTTCATAGAGGATTCAGTCCTTTGTCTGCTGGATCCAAGGCAGGATGGCATGGTAGAGAAGAAACAGTCCATGGCAGGCAGAAACCAGCCAGTCTACCTTCCAACATTTCCTTTATATACCTTCTGGGCTACAAGCTTATTGTTGGCACCCACACCCAAGGTGGGGCTCCCATTACCCATTCCCTAATCAATGCTGATGGAATCAGTAGACTAATCCAATTACTGCACCCTTAATAGTCATTCAGACATCCTCAATCCACATTGATCCTAGATGGAGCCATCTCTAAAAAGCCACACCCATGAGCACAGAAGGCTGGAGGGGAGCCATCTAGATACAAGCCACAGCGCCCACCAGACCAGCTAATCTACCTGAAGTGCTCATGATGGCACTCTATGAGTCATGTGTCTTCCCATCCACTGAGGCCCTTGGGTTACAGACCCAGAGCTGCAGGCAGCTTTCAAGCTCTATAACTCACTCCACTGCTCAGCAAACAATGGAAAAGGCAAATTCAGGATTGGGCCTGGGAAGTCCAAGAAACATAATTATGGTTCTCAAACAAATAGCTCCATATTCCTATGTCAACTCAAAGAAAGGTTTTCTATAACCAACTGTCAGATAAAAGGGCATTGGTGTTAATTTACTGTTTCCATTCAACCACTAATAGTGCACTCATTTTTTCTGTGCTGGACAAAAGAAAACTGCTGCTGCACTGTAGCTGCACTTGGAGATGAACCGAATGGGCAG
The DNA here is from genome assembly GCA_004027165.1 of Ctenomys sociabilis. Classification (NCBI taxonomy): domain Eukaryota; kingdom Metazoa; phylum Chordata; class Mammalia; order Rodentia; family Ctenomyidae; genus Ctenomys; species Ctenomys sociabilis. Next base: position 3,173 of record PVKA01037142.1, on the reverse strand, counting down.
TGTTAAAGAGAAATTTTGCAAAGAGCAGAGTTGCCAGAAGTGAAGTTGGACACTTACTTGCATGGATGAAGGAATGGGTTAAGGTTGGGATATGCTTAGTGTTATGGTTTGTGTCTAGTTGTTCTCCACCAAAGCCTCACGCAGTGATGGGGTGGCAGGCTTCTAGAGTTAGTGATTAATTCATGGTTCAGTGCTGGGTGAGTGCTATACCCTCAGGTAGCCTGAATGCAATATAAGGAAAGGAGAGAGGCCTGTTCTCTGTCATTGCCACCACTGCTCCTCCCTTTGCTGTTTTCCACTGTTACTATCAGCCATGTTCCACTCTGCCTTGGGTCCATTTGATTATGGACTGAAATCTCCACAAGCTATGAGCTAAAGAAACCTTGTGGGGCTGCCTAGATAGCTCAGCAGAATAAGTGCATGCTTAGGGAAGCACGGGGATCAGGGTTCAATCCCCAGCACCACATGTAGTGCTGGCTCTGCCCCCAGGTGTACAGAGGTAGCCACTGAAACCAGGCACCATGATGCACCCCTGTAATCCCAGCTCTGGGGAGGCTGAAAACAGGAGGATCACTATGAGTCTGAGCTGCGTAGTGAGACCCTATACCAAATACATCAAAAAATTAATAAACCTTTACTTAATTTTGAGTGTTGGGTATTTTGTCCCAGCAGTGAGAGTAAAGTAACTGACACACTTGGTAAAGGATTTCTTTGGTTGGCTACAGCCTGGAAGAAGGATAGCTGAAGGAGACAAGGATTCTAAGGAAGAAGCAAGTGCTTAGTTCAGTGGAAAGGACCAAAGGCATGTAGATCTCTGCTACTTCACATAAGGCCCAACAACCCAACAGAGATGATAATTTATCATGTGGATTTACCCAGCCTCTCTTCTCAGTTTCCCTAGTGCTTGCAGAATGGGCCATTTGTGGATGAAGGCAGTTCCCAATGGCATAGATGTCCTCTCACCAAGGCTGAGCTAGCTGCAGTCATACTTATGTGCCCAAACTTCCAGCAGGAAAAAGCAACCCTCAAAACAGTATTTCCTCATGAGGAAACCAACCAGCACTAGGGACAGTTTGATGGTACTGTAGTCCAGAAATGGCAAATCTTTTAGAGGTTTTGATGATACCAATAGCCTGCTGTGGTACACCTGCCTTAGGTTTACCATCACCATCATTGTCCTTCATATAGAGGAGACAGTAATTCATCTGCCCTCAATACTGCTGCCAGCACAGGTGGATGTAGAGTATGCCTCATGTACCAGCATGGGATGTTGTGCAACGTGGCTTCAGATCAAGGAACCAAATTTTTAGTAAAGGAGGTACAACAGGTGCATGTTTAACCATTAACTTTGCCACTAGACTTTTCCTAGGGTGATAAAATGACCTATTCATGACTTAGCTAGAGCAGTGGCTGTTGAACAGCTGCCTACAGTGGGTGAATGCTACTCTCCAAGGTAAAATGTACACGTCAACTCTTTGTTGATGTATGGCGTTGGATACTGAATAACTAGAATGCACACCACAAAATCAAGGGATAATATAACACTGTCCATTCTTACCATCATCAGTTTCAGAGGCCTATTTATTGGATTTTTGCTTCACCATCTCAACACACTTAGATTTTGCCAGGTTAGATATCCAGACTGTTAGGATTGGAATGGGAAGGAACACTTCTACTAAGAGATGTTTAGGAATCCAAAGTTATAAATCCCATTTACTCTGCATGAGATCCTCATACAATTGGATTTATGGGCAAAGACAAGAATATTGGTGAGGATTTTTAACCTCGATAAGCTATAGTTCTGTTGCACAATGGAGGAGAGAACTCAGGAGATTCATTATAGTGAAACCATACTCAGGGTCCCATGCGCAGTACATACACAGACAACTGTAGCTTAGAAAATCCCAATGTGGCAAGGCAACTTAGGAGTGTGTATACTTTGTGTGCAAAGGTGTAGCTTGCCCCATCTAGTGAGCAAACCCGACCAGTTGAACTGCCCTCTGAGGATAAAGACTGGTACTGGAAGAGACATTGGTACACAGGCTCAGAACCTGCTGAAGTAGTTTGACCTGTTTTATATTCTTTTAATCCATCTATATTAAGTTATTTATAGAGACTGTGGCTGGTCACTAATGTACTTAGCTCAGCTGATGCATAAGAAATATCAATACTGACTGACGTAATTTACAGACTTTTATTAGTTGTCTTTGTTCACAGTCTTAATCTATTCTTGGCTTTATCATTATCTGAGTCTAGATTTGACCCACTTGTCATTGACAGTACCTCCCTCAAATGTACTATGGGCTTCCGTGAAAGACATGTGAAGTAATGCTACTAGTTTTACTCTTATTCAGAGATAATGTCCTTTGTATTTTAGAAACTATATTAAGTATAACCCAAGACCTAGCAAAACATCTAGCATGTTGTTGATGCTTCATAAATATTTGTGAAAGATGTTTTTCTTTTACCTAAATATAATCCACCTAATGACGCTCAATACCACAGTAAATAATCAACAACAAAAACTGTAATAATTTTTCTAATTTTGAGGAACAATAATAAATATAGTAGCCTCTAAGCTGCTCCAATTACAATGACAGATGAAAAAACTGATACTTGGGGAAGTTAGGTAACACTCTCAGAATCACCTGGAATAGCTGGCACCAGAACTCAAGTTCCTTTCCAGGGGTGTCCACATAACATCAGTACTTCCTTTGTGATGATTCTTCAATTTATTCTTTCTGGATATTTTGGACAGTTTTAGACAATTCTCCAAATGTTGTACCCTTACTCATTTGTCCACTCTAGCCTCAGGTCAGGACATGGAGAATTCAGGAAAATGATGTTGGCTGTAATATTGTCTAGAAGAGTCATTGAACTTGACTAATTTTAGCCTGGTCATTTATAATTATTAGGAGATTTAAATTTGGAATCAGGCTAACAATCAGAAGCACCAGTGATGAGAGATGTAGTTAATTAATGTAGCTCAATTCTCCTGTTTCATTAGCCTATTTCCACAAATACACCCAACTCTCAAATCTAAATGAAATAGAAAAGCTATGGCCCTGAATATGTAATGAGGTGCAAATACCATGGAATGCTTATACTCTTTAAAAAGCAGAGAAGTTCAAAGATTTAAAATGCTTATTCATTTATGATACAGTAAGGAAAAA
>PVKA01037141.1:10448-21336 GCA_004027165.1 Ctenomys sociabilis | reverse complement strand
TTTTTTTTTTTTTTTTTTTTTTTTTTTTTTTTTTTTTTTTTTTTTTTTTTTTTTTTTTTTTTTTTTTTTTTTTTTTTTTTTTTTTGTCTTTTTGAGACAGGGTCTCGCTATGCAGTTCAGGCTGGCTTTAAGCTCACTTTGTAGCTCAGGCTGGTCTCGAACTCACAACAATCCTCCTGCCTCAGCCTCCCTAGTGAGCTATATCTTTAGCACTCAGTTTTTCTTCTTTTTTTGAGACAGAATGTCACTGTGTAGTTTAGGCTGTCTTTGAATTCACTATGTAGCCCAGGCTGGCTTCTAACTCATAACAGTCCCCAAGCCTCAGTCTCCTGAGTGCTGGGATTACAGGTGTGCACTGCCATGCCCTGCTAGCATCCAATTTTCTTCTTCTTTTTTAGGTACTGGGGATCAAACTCAGGCCGTTAGGGGCTGGGGAGATAGCTCAGTAGAATAAGGACAAGTGTGCAAGAACCTAAGTTCAATCCCCAGTTCCACCAAAAAGCAAACGAACAAACTTAGGCCCTTGTGCTTGCCAGACAGACACTTATACCACTGAGCTATCTCCCCAACCCTTAGCATCCTTTTTTTTTTTTGGTGGAACCAAGGATTGAACTCAGGCCCTTGCACTGCCAGGCAAGTGCTGATTCTACTGAGCCATCTACCCAGCTCCTCCAATTTTCAATGGTAGAATATTGGTAAGGTGCCAGAGGATTCTAGGGTGGATCTCAGGACGTCAAAAACTGTCAGATATGGGCAGAAATACATTGTAAATGCTGAGGGGGATGAAAGCTCTGTGGTAGGAACTGGATCCTAGCTCATACCCAGTGGCCTCTCTCATCTGTCAAATCTCCAGAGCTGAAGTCTCGACGTGTAGACTTTGAGACGTTCCTGCCCATGCTCCAGGCAGTGGCCAAGAACCGGGATCAAGGCACTTATGAAGACTACTTGGAGGGGCTTCGGGTGTTTGACAAAGAGGGAAACGGCAAAGTCATGGGCGCAGAGCTCAGACATGTCCTCACCACTCTTGGTGAGGCAGGGACCAGAACTCTTGTGGGTTGGAGAACTGGGAGTGGACCAGGAAGAAGGACGACAAGGGAGGCAGAGCCAAGGAGAGGATTACTGTCCCGCAGGTCATGGTCAGGACACAGCTGTGAGGGAAGAGCCATGCATAGCCCGAGGGATTTGCTCTTCCAGAGCTAGAATGTTCCCCAAAAGACAGAGGAAAGAGAGGTGGAAGCCCAGATTCTCAGCTTGGGAAATAAAATTGTCTCAACCCCTCTGCCTTCAGTTTCCTTTGCCTATCAAAGCTTTCACTACTTTGAAGGCATTCTGCTAATGCAGGTGATAGGGAAAGCAAGAGGCAGGGTGGGAGGAGAGGAATACCATCCTGGAGGGTAGATGTGGGAGGGAAAGCTGGGGCTCCACTGCTGTGTTTGGGGTTCAGGAGAGAAGATGACTGAGGAAGAGGTGGAGACTGTTCTGGCAGGACATGAGGATAGCAACGGCTGCATCAACTATGAGGGTGAGGGGTAGGAGGAGAAAGGTCGGATTGTATGGAGGGGTGCATGTGGGTGCGGGGTGTCTGGATTACCTACAGTCCATTGGCTGTCCAAAGGTCTGCTTCTGAAGCCCCTCGCTCCTCTCTGCAGCCTTCCTGAAGCACATCTTAAGCGTCTGAACTCCACACGAGCTTGCCAGACTCTCACCTCACCTTGAGAGGCAAGTTTCCCGTATCAGCCAGCGCAGATATCAGGACAGTGAGTTTTCCTGTTCGACGGCTGCACTGGCGCCAGAACTTGGCAACTTTCTTTTTTTTTTTTTCCCACAGATCCTGTAGGTCCTGTCACTGGCTCCCCTCCCCCGCAGCCAAGGAGCACGTTCCTGCCACTAGGAGGCCACATATTGTTTCAAAATAAAGACATGGTTCCTTCCTTGGTCTCTAGATTGTTGTTTGCTTCAGAAGGAGGTGAAGGGAAGGGGAGCTGCACCTCTCAAATCCACACTCCGGTTTTCTTCCGTTAGAGGAACGCTTCCGAGCGCCCCACCCTACGTGGGTTCCAGGTTTCCTGGCCCAGGCGCGCCGCTGCGGAGAGAGGACCACAGTGGCCCCACCCACACCACCTTGCGAGTAGGGTAGCCGCTGCATCGCAGGAGCCCTGTCGGGCGCTCATTGGTAGGGCCTAGGGTGACGTCATCGGACGTACTAAGACTAGGGTTGGGCTAGAAGTCGGAGCCATTACTGCAGGTCCGGCAGAGCTCGGCAGTCAAGATGGTGGGTCCAGTGCCTGGCAGATAAGGGGTTTCGGGGAGAGGAATGGAGTCACGGTTGGCGGGCCAGAATAAGAAAGGGGTGGTGCGAGGCAAACGGAACTCGAGGGTCTGAAAGATGGGAGGCGAGGTTGGAAAGTCTGGGGCCCTGTCCTGGGGCAAGCGACCCCCAAGCCTGAAATAGGCTTGTGGGGCTGGGATAGAAGCTGGGTGGTCCGTTGCTGATCACTCCCTTCTTCTCTGAGCAGTGTGACTTCACCGAGGACCAGACGGCAGGTAGGATGTCTTACCCTGAGGTCATCCTTAGCTTGCGAAACACCCCTCTACTACCTCCTCTCTAACTGCAACCTTACATCTCTAGCAACTCCGGGAGGGTACTGGATTCCATTCTTCTTCCTAGGCCGTCCTGGGCTGGACGCACTTGTCTTTCTCATTCTTCCTTCCTCTTCCACTCTAGCTCTGAGCTCCAAGCACTGGGTGAGTTTTAGGTAGTGTGGGTGTGCGAAACAACTCGGCTATCTAGTGCGTGCTGTGTGGGCTCCGGGCTGGTGTTTTAAGCCGTGTGCGTGTCCTTTAATTAGCTACTTCGGCTGCATCTCTTCTATAACTGTACTCCTCTCCCAGCTTGAAATTGTGAAGCCAGTGAGGAGCAGTAAACTGATATGTTGTAAAGATAAGGACTAGGGAGTTTGCTAAGGATAAGACTACAGCTCCACTTTCGGGAAGGGTGGTAAGTGGCAGGCCCACACTAGCCCCAGCCGTTGATCTCACTTCCTTATAAGGACAGGCCCCAGACTGGGCGGTGGCAAATTCCTATCCTTAGTAGTAGTGAGCATGCTGGGCAGGCCTGCTGCTTGTGGAGGGGGTGTGCAAATCGATAGTACCTGACTGCCAAGACTGGAGGAAGGCTGTATTGTTTCATGGGACATCTGAGTTGGGAGAAAGATAAACAGATCTTTTAGCAGACTTGCGTACACAGCAGGGTAGATATCTGGTTTCTGTAGCATGAACTAAGGTGGCTGGGCAGCAGACTGTCAGAGGTGGAGGTCTGGGTTAACCCTGTTTCCAGTGCTGATGTGCATCTAAATCCTCAGAGTTTAAGGAGGCCTTCCAGCTGTTTGACAGAACAGGTGATGGCAAGATCTTGTATAGCCAGTGCGGGGACGTGATGAGGGCCCTGGGCCAGAACCCCACCAACGCCGAGGTGCTCAAGGTTCTGGGGAACCCCAAGAGTGATGGTGAGCATCCTCAACAGTTCAGTACAGCAGTGAGCCCAGTTCTTCAACTGAGTGCTTCACTTCTCTTCAAAGGCTCCAAAGAGATTTCCCCTGTAAGTTTTATCCCTGTAATCCTGTCCTCGTGAACTTTTTGGTCTGACCTTTACTCTCCTGTGTGGCAGAGATGAATGTGAAGGTACTGGACTTTGAGCACTTTCTGCCCATGCTGCAGACTGTGGCCAAGAACAAAGACCAGGGAACCTATGAGGACTACGTTGAAGGCCTTCGAGTGTTTGATAAAGAAGGGAATGGTACTGTCATGGGTGCCGAAATCCGTCATGTCCTAGTCACACTGGGTAAGGTTCTCTGCCCTTGTATCAGCTAAGGTACCACCATTAGACCTCACTTCTCACCCAGTTCCCAAAACATGTTCCTCTGCAGGTGAGAAGATGACAGAGGAAGAAGTGGAGATGCTGGTGGCAGGGCATGAGGACAGCAATGGTTGTATCAACTATGAAGGTGAGGGTTGAACTGGAGCCTTGGAGTTAGCAGTAATATAGGACATGTTACACATAGGGCTTCCTCATCCCTGGACTTAGGCTCCAAAAAGAGCCAAAGAAGCAAAGGGCAGGGCCTAGCCCAGGGAGGGGTTGGCTGGGTATATGATAGGAAGGGGTCAGGGGGGGTCGGGAAATGGAATGCCTGTTACCCCCTGCCTGACCCCTTCACCCCATGTGTGTCTTGTCTTCACCATTAATGTCTCTTCCTTCCTGCAGCATTTGTGAGGCATATCCTGTCGGGGTGACGGGCCCGAGGGGCGGGTACGGCTCCTCCAAGCCTCTTCTTCTCTAGTTGATCTCCCAGTGTTTCATTTTCTTCCCAACCTGTGCTCTCTGGCCTCTGCCCTGGCCTACTACCAGCTGACTTCCTTCTGGCATGTTTCTGCATGGAGCTGGCTAGGAGGGGAGGGATTCTTTGAAGAGGAAAGAAGCTTGGGAGTATGGTACCTCCTTACTTCTCTCCTTGAGTGGGCTCTGAAGTTTTGTTTTAGGGCTGTGGGTGCTGGTGTGTGGGACTTCTCACCAGTTGAGCAGTCTTGCTTTAGGGTGGTCTTGTGGCCCTGGAGCATGGAGAGTTGGCATATGGGGTCGCACTGCCCACTGCATTCGCTGCTGTAGCTGACCCCCTCGACCATCCCCGCTGGGCAGCTTGGAGGTACCCTAACCCAAAACTCCTGTCCTCTCCTCCCGCCAGTGGCTGCCAGTAGCTTTAGGTGTAGTTGAGAATCTTTCTGCCTCTGCTGTGTTCTTGCTGCTCAGGATGGGATGGGGACTAAGAGCTGGGAGAGGGGAGCCAGTGGCAAGAGAGAACTGGTCAGATCAAGGTGGCTCCTTTGCCAACTGACCCCAAGGTTGGTTGCTGTAGGCATGTTCCCTGTCATGCTGCCTTCACAGTCTTGCAGTCTCCTGGCCCTTGGCAAACCCCTCCCCAGCCCTGCTCCCTGGCTTATTCCACCTCTTTCCACAGAACTCGTCCGGATGGTGCTGAACGGCTGAGGACATTCCAACTCCTAAGAGCCCGTGCCTTGCCCTGTGTGAGATTTGTATGTGGCCCCAGAGGCTTCTAGGTTCCCTTGCCACAGCACCTTCTCCACCTGGTCTCTTGGATGATGCTTCCATCAGCAGTCACCAAATAAACTTGCTCTCTTTGCTCCCCTTTGGTTTTGCTTTCCTTCCTGCGTAGGGTGAAGGGGGAAAGGTTAGATGCTGATTTCTGTCCTGAGACAGAACTCAAGGCCCCTGTACAGCATTTAGGGAAAACCGGGGAAGGACCTAGCAGCTGTCTCAACCCTTTGTATTCATGATGCAAAAGTATCCATCCCCTTGGGTGATCAGAAAACCCATAAATCCCTGTAGGACCAAAGCTAGCCATCTGCTTTTTGGTATGTGTGTGGAATAGGCATTCTTTTGTTCCATCCCATATCTAGCAGAATCTTCTAGACCTCCCAAGCACTAATGCCTTCTGTGGAGAAGCTTTTGGAATATTTAGTGGAGCTAAAGCCAGGCTATATTAGCACCGCCTGATCCTGTCTGTTCAAAGGGCTGGGGGCCAACAATAGAATTGGGTAAAAGCCTGCCTCCTCCCTAATAAGGAAAGGAATGAAGCCACTACTTCTAACAGATTTTTTTTTTTTTTGCTGGGGGGTGGGGGAGTTGAAATCTGGACCTTACACTTTCTAGGCAGGTGCTGTGAAGCCACTACTCAAAGAATAAAAATACAGAATCTCCATTGTTGTAGGGATGTCCTTCCCAGCTATTTTTAGGGTTAGGGAGCACCTCTGCTGCTGTAGCGATACATAGCCACGAGAGCCTCTCCAGCCCAGTGAATACTCTGACTCCAGGAATGCTGACCCAGTCTGATACCCCTGCCTGATAGCCACAGGTAAGAGAATACAGAGGCATCCACAAGATCAAACTGAAAGGAAATTAATTTATAAAAAAAAAAAGAAAGGAAAGAGAAAATTTACAGAAAACTTTGAACAGAAGGTTCCAAGACGCAGAGGAAGAGAAACATGGGGACATGAGTGTTAAGGAACCAGAACTGGTATACAGCCTACAATCCCATTTGCCTCCATGTCAAGGGTGAGGAAAGGAAGTGTAACGAGATACTGGAATACAGGGAGCAGAACCAGGCTGCCCTACTCCCAAACCTGTGTCCTCATCTGGGGAACCCCTAAACTATCAATGAATTTCTGCCAGTCTTGGGAGAGCAGAGGTTAGGAGAGTCACCTACTTAAGTCATGAGGTGTTTAAGTGCTTTTCAAATTTTTCAGGTTTAAAAAAACTCCCTATATTAATACAGCTTCTCCTTCCACACCTTTCAGGAGCTCAGAGATCAAACCCAGGAAAGGGGAGGAAGGATAGCTCCTACTGCCCGTTCTTCCTCTGTTAGCTATCACAGGAATTCTCCCAAAGTATGTCCCCTCCCAAATACATATGCTGACATCAACTACGCAGGTGACTTAAACACAAACTGACATTCAGAGGGAAGGGATCCTTGGTTCAGCTGGGGTAGCCTAGAACAGCAACAAGGAAGCAGCAGGAGAGATTAGTATGAATTAATGGCAAGAGTGGGTGAGGGGAACTGAGTCACTACCAAGAGACTTGGGGGGACAGGTTTGGTACCCTGATCCATCCCCAGAGCTCGCTTTCCCTACAACTTTACTTCACATTCTTAAAACTGTCACTCTCCCAATTCAAAACAATGTAAAAGTTGGTTAATTTTTAGAAGGGAGCTCCAATGTAGCTTTTAAAAATCTATTTCCTTTTAAAGGGCTTAATTTTTTTATCCATAAAAAATGCAAAAAAAAAAAAATGCAGTAGTTCTGAGGGGAGTGCACCTTTGGAAGTGGTTAAGTAGAACCTTATATAAACACCTTTCCCCAGCCCTTCATGGGCAGCCACCCCAACCTATCCCTTCTGCTGGACATTACAAACATCTCTTAAACAGAAGTCCTTGAGTAATCCGATATAAAAGTGCATGCCTCTGCGGACATGTGGGGGCTGTGGAGGGGCAGGAGGAGCTTTCCTTACGTAGTGATGAACTCTCCATCTGGGGAAGGGTCCCAGTGGTGGGGGAGGGCTGCTTCTGGAACCGAGATCTCCATGGGGGGTGAGGGAAGAGGTGTCTGACTGGCTGCTCACTGTGGAGGTGGCACAGGGGTGACTGTGCCTGGGCTTGGAGCTGTGGGATCCGGGGGCAGGGGAGTGCCTGGGTCTGTGGGGAAAAGGAATGAGAATCAGCTAGGGCATGCAGAAGGGGGTCCAGACCCAGTCTGCACACACAGACACAGGACCACACATGGCATGCAGTGGGTAGGTAGCTGAATGAGGTACCCACAATGTACTATTTGATTTTCCTATGCCATTCCATCTTAACTGGGAAAAACTGATATGCCCCACATCAGCCTCCTGCACCTACAGGAACTCTAAATGGGGCATCTGAATGTGATGGGAACAAGCAAAGGAATGCCAATCAACATGCAAACAGGTAGCTGCTTTCTAAGTTTACAACTGAGATGCTCCATGCCACAGGACTCCTCCATGACCCACCAGTGAAAGGCCCCAACGTCATCCCAGAGGTGGCAGCTGCCAGGATGGGGTATAGTGGAAGGCCATAGAGGTCCTTCCTCCTGTACTCTAATTTTACCAGTGTTCAAAAGGATTGTGGAAATTCTAGTGGTTGACCCTTTTTCCATCTGCCCTCCCTTCTTCCCTCCCTCCCTCCCTGTGGACCCATCTCCCTTTCCCTTCTCCCTCCTGGCCCCTTCTCACCTGGCAGTGGGCTGGCACTGGGCAGGAGGTTGCCCTGAACAGCTGCCACAATGGCAGGGCTCTGGGCTGCGGCCGATCCGAGCCCCGGCCCGAGAGGCAAGGAAGATGGCATGGTGGTGGTCGCCGGCAGGTTAGGATGTAGAGGGTTCGCCATGGACACAGGCAGGTTAGGTGGGGGGAGAGTGCCCGGGGTGAATGGGAGATGGTGGTGATGCCCATGCAGGTTAGGAGGAGGGGGGAGGTTAATACTGATGGAGTCAGCTAGATTACCAAATGGGATGATGGATGGAGCAGGAGGAGGAGGAGGCGGCATGCCAAAAGGCAAACCCAAAGGAGCATTACCCGCCACGCCTGGGTGCCCGCTGCCTGGCACTGCCCCTGGCATCATTGAGGGAGGAGTTTGTTGGCTGGGGAACGGTGAGGGGCCTAAGAAAGGATGGAAGAATTTAGAGGAGGAAAAATCTCACTTATTTTCACAGCAAAGATAAGCTGGATACTTCTTGATGCCATTTTCCCTTTTCCTGACACTAGAATAAATGGTAAATTCTTGCAACAAAATTCTAAAGGTCTGTGTTTGGACAGAAATACATATTAGCTTAGGGACATAACAGAGCTGGGTCTGTCAGTAGAAACTGAGACCAACCCTTATCTCCAGGCCCATCATCTCACCCCTTCAAAGGGAACTGGGTCATTCATCTGGATTCCTGTAGCCAGCAAGAGTTCTGGAACTCATCACTTACCATGGGGTCCAGGGGGGGGTATCCCTGGAGGGACTGCCCCAGGCTGGAGGGCTCCAGCTGGTTGTGGCTGCTGTGGCCCCGTTGTTGGCCCTGCCTGCCCAATTTGTTCCGAAGGGCCCAAGGTTCCAGGAGGGGCCCCACTGCTGGCAGGAGCAGGGGCCACAGAGGCTGGAGCCACAGCCAGGCCATGCACTGTGGGTGGCCCAGCAGCCCCTGTGGGGGGTATGGGCTGGGAGCCTGGGGGCAGAGTTGGTGGTGGCTGCTGCTGCTGTTGGTGCATCTGTTGGAAGTGCTGCTGCCGGGCCCTCATCTCTGCATACTTCAGCTGCTCCATGTGGAAGGCTTGCCGGTCAGCCAGGAGCTGTTGCCTCTGATATTCCAGCTGCCAGTGCCAATAAGGGCTATTACTGAATTTTCAGAATATCTCTAGACAAATGCCTTGCCTTCTGCTTCGCTGTCCCCTGAAAGACTATCAGCTCATGCTGGTGATTCTGAAATCTAAACCCTTTGTTTTCTCTGACCTTCCTGCTATGAATCCCATGACCTTGTCATCTCCTGGAACTTACACTGCTTCTCACCGCAGTAGAGCTAATCTGATTGTAGTGCTAGATCACTATAGCTCCAAAGCTTTGAATTTATCATTAATTTGGAGGATGCTTCCTATTCTCATTTTCTTCCTTCAAAAATAGCTAGAAATTTTAACTGTTCCTAGGAAGCTATCTAAGATTATCCAATGGTTTGAAGCCCTGACCCTCTCAACATCCCTTCGAATCATTTATTTAGCCAGGGTCTCACTATGTAGCCCAGGTAGGCCTTGAACTTACAGTGACCCTCCTGCTGAAGCCTCCTGAGTGCGAGGATTACAGGTATATCAAATATTTATTGAGAGTTTACTACTAGCAAAGTAGAGCTGGAGTGCAACAACCAAAAGGTGTAACTATCCTCCCTGTTCTGCGGAACTGACATTCTGTGGGACCTCAGTCTTCAGTTTTCATGTCCTTCACTGCCCAGGGCTGACTTCTGCCTGGCTGCACTCGTCCCTGTCAGCCTCAGCTTGGGCTTCTAGCCTTACCACTTCTCCCACCATCACTCCCATCCTCACTAGAGCCATGCCATCCTGGGGTGGGGTTCCAGGTTCCTGCTGATCCCTTGTGGGGTGGCTACTCACTGCTTCTCGCTCCCGGTCCATGATGGTCTCCAGTTCCTCAAAGTGACGGAGTTTGATCTCCAATTTTTTCATCTGAGTCTCTACCAGCAGGGCCACCAAAGATTTAATCTTCCTCTCTTCTACAGCAGCCAAATGCTAGGCATAAAGGGGTGGGATAGCATATCGGTGAGGGATCTGGCTGCAGACATTCTAGGGAAGACAAGATGGGTGGACACTGGCAAGTTTAAGAATGAATGTGCTAGCTGGACATGGTGTGGCATGCCCATAACCAAAGGCTGAGGCAGGAGGATCACCTCAAGTTTGAGGCCAGTCTGGGCTACAAAGTGAGTATAAGGCCAACTTGAACTATATAATGAAACCCTGTCTCAGACCAAAAAAAAAAAGAGCAGCCAGGGATAAGACAAATCAAAGTGGGTATGGTGGTGCATGCCTATAATGCTAGCTACTTAGGAGGCTGAGGCAAAAGATTAAAAGTTTTAGGTCAGCCAGGTGTGGTGGTATGATGACATATGGCAAGGAGGCTGAGGCAGGAGGATCTTTGTGAGTGTGAGACCTAAATTACAAAGTGAGCTCAAGGCCAGACCTTGGGCCGGGGGCAGCCTGGGAAATTTATCAACATAGCAAAGACTGTCTTAAATTTTAAAAAGGGAGGACAGGAATGGTGGTGCACACCTGTAATCACAGCATTTGGGAGGCTGAGACAAAAGAAGTACTTCAAGTTTGAGGCCAGCCTAGGCTATATTAGTGAGTTCAAGGCCAGCCTGAACTACAAAGACCCTGTCTCAAAAAAGCAAACACAAAAATTTTTTAAATGGCTGAAGATGTAACTCAGCGTGAAGGCTCTGGGTTCAATCCTCAGTAAAACCCACTCACACAAAATCAAATAATTATAGGGCTGCAAAGAGACCCAGGAGGCAAGAGATTTAAAAGTTTAGTGGGGTTGGGAAGATAGCTCAGTAGAATAACCACCTGCCTGGCAAGTGCAAGATCCTGAGTTCAATCCCTGGTATTAAAAAAAAAAAAAAAAAAAAAAATGACTCCCTCTCAGGATAAAAATACAAGAGAAAGGGTGAGGGAGATGGCTCAGTGGAATAAGTGCTTCCCTGGTAAGTACAAGGGCCTGTGTTCAATCTCTGCTTCCAGAAAAAAAAAAAAAAAATT
>PVKA01037141.1:0-10348 GCA_004027165.1 Ctenomys sociabilis | reverse complement strand
CCAGCATGGGCTATAAGTAAGTTCAAGGCCAGGCTGAACAACACAGCAAGACCCTGTCTAAAAATAAATTAAATTAAATTAAATAAATAGGCTGGCCTCACCTTGGCTTTCACTGCAGCAGCAGCCAGGGCGGCAGCGGCAGCGGTGGAGAGGTTGCCTTCACCAATATCCCGTTCCACCTTTGTCTTCCTTTCCCCCTCCGACTCCACCACTTCCTTCAACATTTCTTCCTGCCCTTCCTTGGGCTCCTTCTCCTTCTCAGGATCAACTGTGCCAGAACAAGCACTGAGTCAGGCCAACTGTTGTATGATGCCTCATATACCCCCAAAACCCACCATTCTGGGAGGCTCACCGATGGGGTCCCCGTCACTCTTCTCGGACTCCTTCTCACTATCACCTTCTTTACCTTTTTCTTCATCCTTCTTGGGAGCCTCACTCGTTTTCTCCTTTGCTTCCTCCTCTATCACCCCTCCTCCTTCTCGGGGCTCCTGAAGTCCCAGTGGAAGAAAAGAAGGCATCAAAGGCTGTGGAGATAATCCTTCACACAAAGGGTCCCAGCAGGCAGGGAAGTGACTTTAGTCCCCTTACTTGAGGCAGGGAAGTGACTTTAGTCCCCTTGCTCTGGCTGCAGGAGATGGCCCCTGGGCCAGCTTCCCTATCTCCAGAGCACCACCTGGCACCCCCTCCCAGCCAACATCAAACCCTCTATACCTTGGGCTCCTTCTTCTCATCTGTGGCCTGGCCCTCTGCCCGTGCCTCGTCAGTCCCGCTCTCCTCTGGGCCCATAGGGAAAGGAAAGGGAAGGGAAGGTATCTGATAAAAGAGTCTGTCTGTGCAATTTATTTTCAACAGCCCTTCTATAAGCCAAGACTTCAAGAAGAAAACCAGTAGAAGCTAAAGCTTCTAAGGGAAAGTCCTGGGGAAAATATAAAACCTGCCCATTCTCCTATTCATGTCTGCTCTGATGTCAACGTAAGGCATAAACAGTACAGGGAGGCTAAGTGTTTCTACCTCTTGGTGAAAAGGAAGAAATCCAGAAACTTGCCAGGCCTTACCTATGCGCTCAGGCTCATCGGAGGTGGTTCCTGCAATACCACTGCTCTCCAAACCAAAGGCTGGGTCTGCCTTGCCTGTCACTTTGGCTGCTTCTTCCACTTTCCGAACATGGGCCTCCACCAGGGCTGTAGGTACCTCTTCCTTCATTTTGGAGAACTCCTCTACAAGACCCAGAGAAGATGAGGCTGGGACAGTGCAAGCAGGCAGTTCTGGCTATCCCTGTGAAAGACTACTCACAAGCCCAGTTGTTTTTCTAAGACCAGCATGGACCCTAGACAGGTCCCTGAGTGGAGCCCTGCATGGACAAAGCCAGCAGGATAGAGAGATTTGAGACTGTTTTACAGTTTTGAACAGACTAAGAAAGCTAGGAAATCCCCCCTGCCCATTACCTAGGGCTGACTTCGCAGCAGCAGAGGCGACTCGGGGATCGACGACAGAAGCCAGGAAGGCAACAGTGCTCATAACAGGGTTGCCCGACTGACTGAAGGGGATGGGCTGGTAGGCCAGGGGGCCCAGAGAGGCCTCTGAGTCCTCCAGATATGGGTCTTCAATGGGAAGGCGAAGAAAATGCAAGATGCATTCGTCCTGTGTTCGGCTTCCCACATGCTCAGACACTTTGTTCCAATCATCCTTGTACATTTCCAGGGCCTGGTGGTAGTGGTGGAGACACAACTCCGCTTACTTAACCACTTTCCTTGAGGTCAGCTCCCCCCAGCCTACTAAGGACAGCTGGCTTCAGAGCAGCTGGCTTCTGCTCTCTGCATATTCTGCCAGGTCCAAGGAGGGATATCCAAGCAGCAATAAGAAAGTATATGATTGTAAAGTGGTCAAAATCCCTGGCCTGGAGCTGTTCCTGGGGCAGGCAAGTGGAGAGACTAAAGCAAAGTCACACCCTGCTCATCACGACTCTACAAATTCTCCCCACTCACAAGTGAAGGTGGCACTCTGGCCGCTTCTGTGTTTGCAGAACTTTTTTCCTTTCCCTAATTACCTCCAGGAGTAGCAGGGTCTCCTGTTCTGTCCACTCTCGAGTGGCACTGGCTGCAGCTTTGCTCTGCAGGAAAACATGGTTAGGTCAGGAGAGTGAGGCCTGTGACCTCTGAAGAGGGGAGGTTTTGTACCCCAGGTCAGCCGCACCTCATACCTTGGAGGGGACATTCTTTTTTGTGTACATATCTGTGCGTAGCCCGAAGTTCTGCATGTCTGTTGGTTTCTCTTTGCCTTTGTCAGGAAAGTTGAGCATTTGTTGGGAAGCAGAGGTCTGCTAGTTGTGGAGGGGAAAAAAAGAGGTGAGATCAAGTGACCACAGGAGCCAGGGGCAGACAGAGAAAAAAACAGACAGAAGGAGCTTCCTTCCCAAAGGCAAGGATGACCCTGGGTGGGACTTTCTCCCTTACTGCTGCAGCTCCTCTGCTCTCATGTCTCTTCTTCCCGGGGCAGGGGTCCCCCAATAAAGGGGCAAATAAGAAGCCCAGCGGGGTCTGCACCCCACCTACCAGCTCTGGCTTGCCCTTAGCCGTCTCTGGCACCAGGTCATCCAGCTCTTTGCCCTTCCGCCCAGCTTTGGTATCAGCATCAATCTGGCGGCCCTGGGGGACAGAGCTTGGCGTCATGGAGGCTGGGCAGGAAATGGCCAGGCAGAGGCCCTAGAGGCCTTGAGACCAAATGCTGGGCAGCCCATAAGCTCTGGGGGCATTCATGCCACTGTTCCATGCGCCTTCCATGATTAATTACACATGTAGTTGGCATGATATCTGTTTATATTCATATACATCTCTACAGCTTCTCTGAGGAGCTGGATGATTAAATTTTAGTCCTACATTTGGTCCTGTGTGACCTTGGGCAAGCCACATAACTTTTCTCCTCTTAAATTTTATAATGGATGAAATGGACATGAAAAAAAAATGGAGGTGATAAAAATGACGCAAAAATGAAAAAATATGGGCAACATGACCAAGTTGAAAAAGTTGACATATGTTAATTTCAAGCCATTTTTCTCTATCTGTTCCATCCTCTACGTTAACCTGAGTACAGGGAGCAATTCTTGTCCCTCAGTGAGTTCTCACAGACTTAGAGACTGAGGCCAACAGAGAGCTAAATACACAGGGATTATTTCTCTGGACCTTTACATCCCACAGAAAAGGAGGAAGCCTCAACATACTGCTAGGAGCACGACCCTAGAAAACCAGAAAAGAAAAGTCCAAAGAAGCCCAATCTTGTCCCCCCAAGCCTACCCCCAGAGTCCCTCACCCTACCTGTGGGGTCTTGGGTTGCAGGGGTACCAGCCCTGATGGAGTGTCGGCCAACACATGGAAGTGTGAGGTGGGTGGAGGCCCCATCGGGGTTGGTCGGCTCTCAGCATCCACTTGGTAGTTAATAAGACCCCACTGTTCTAGGAAAGCATGGACTCTGTGAGAAGAAAGCAGAGTTGGGATCACACAGGGTAGCCAGAAAGGTGCAGATGGAAGGAGGGCAAAAAGCTCCTTGCTGTCATTCTACTCCCACCTTCCACCCTCCACCTAGATGTCAATGTCATCTAAGTATATACCCCAGCCTGGGCCTCTCTCCACAGCTGCCAAACACCTACTTCTGGAGAGCCAGCAAATGGAACACTACAGACACACTTCTTTTTTTCTCCTTTACTTCTATTTCCAACCCCTCAGGCCACACATTCCCCAAATCTGTCCTGGCCTTTCTCTATGAAGTGTTCTTCTGCCTGTTTCCCCATGTTTCCTACAAGCATCTCTAGTTCTGCCAAGCTGTCCCTGTGCAGAATGCTCCTTTATGGGCTGGGGAGAGAGCTCAGGGGCCTAACAAGCACAAGGTCCTAAGTTTCATTTCTGGTACCAAAACAAAAAGGAATGCTCATTTCCCTGTTCCTCTCACTAATGTGACCCACCTCATGATAGCGCAGACATCACCTGCCAGATTACGGCGGCAGGCGGTAGATGTGAGATACTCTTGTGGATTCAGCCGGTATGTGTCAATCATGAAGTTTCGATAGGCCAGGTAGCTTAAGTAGAAGAAACAAAAAGATGAACAATAAGAGGGAAAAAAACATAAATGTTGATAAAGAGTAGAGAAAATGATAAAAGGAAAAAGGAGATTCGACAATCTGAGTGCCTAAGATGGGTAGATGCAAGGGATTTAAGCATTTCTTTTATTTTTCTTTATTTTCTGGTATGGGAATCGAACTCATAACTTCGTGCTTACCAGGCAGGCAATAGGCTGCTGAGCGATCTCCCCAGCCCTCTTCTATTTTTCTTTCCTTCTTTCTTTCTTTTTTTTTTTTTTGTCTTTTTGAGACAATGTCTCACTATGTAGTTCAGGCTGGCCTTAAACTCACTTTGTAGCTCAGGCTGGTCTTGAACTCACAACAATCCTCCTGCCTCAACCTCCCTAGTGCTGGGATTACAGACCTGCGCCACCACGCCCGGCTTCATAGTTTTTTAAGTTAAAAAAAAATTATTATATTTGGAAATGTTTCCCCCAACTTTTTTTTTTTTTTCAGTGTGAGGCTAGAACCCAGGCCTTCACACTGAGCTACATTCCCAGCTGCCCTTTTTTTCTTTTGCTACAAGGTCTCCCTAAATCACTAAATTGCCCAGGCTTGGCTTGAACTGTCAATACTCTTGTTTCAGCCTCTCAGAGATATTACAGGTGTATTCTACCAATCCTTATCACTGAACTTCTGAACAAGGAGTCTAAAAGTAAGAGAAAGTACTCTTGCTCACAACTCAGATTTTTTTTCAGAACTGGGGATTGAATTCAGGCCCTTGCACTTGCCAGGGAAGCACTTATTTCACTGAGACATCTCCCCGGCTCCACAACCCAGATGTTAAATGGAAGTTCCTATCCATGCATCCAACTAGCCAGTATGGCACTGAAGAAGCTATATACATATTCCCAAATTGGAAAGATCTAGGTTCAAAACCTACTTCTACCAAAATAACTCTGGCAAGTTACTTCCACATGTACCCATTTGTAAAATGCAATATATGTTGTTGATCATAGGGGTCTGCAAAACATTAGTGTACTATCTGATACCACAGCTCAAAAAAAAAAAAAAAAATTATAAAGTTTGGGAATATGAGCTAGACTAAAGGATACAAGTCTTGATGTGAGTACTCTAGCTGTATGACCTCATCCAAGTGATTTAAGACACCAATACTCCATTTCCTACTTTGCAGCAATCTTTCAAGTTTGCTGTCAAGATTAAACTAGTATTCAGCGCTGAGAATAAAATAGCATCGGGCATGGTAGTGCATGCTTATAATTCCTGTACTCAGGAGGCTGATGCAGGAAGATTATGGTGAGTTCAAGGTCATCTTGGGCTACAAAGTGAGCTCAAGGCCAGCCTGAGCTGCATAGCGAGACCCTGTCTCAAAAGGACAAATAAGGGGCAGGAAGATGGCTCAGTAGAATAAGTGCTAGCCTGGCAAGTTCTAGCGCCTGAGTTCAATCCCTGGTTACACACACACACACACACACACACACACACACACACACACACAAGACAAATAAAATAGTAGTCAGGCATGGTGGTAATGTCTGTAATGCCAGCTATTTAGGAGGCTGAGGCTGAGGTAAGAGCATTGCAAATCTGAGGCCAGCTCAGACTACCACATCTCAAAATAAAATCAAATTCACTGTGTGGTCCAGGCTGACCTCAAATTTGTGGTGATCCTCCTGCCTCAGCCTCCCAAATGCTGGAATTACATGCATGCGCCACCATGCCTGGCTATCATTTACTGTTTTTTGAGACAGGGTCTCATTGTGTAGTTCCCAGGTTGGTCCATCCTGAAACTTACTATGTAACCCAGGTTGGTCTTGAACTTGCCATAACTCTCCTGCCTCAGCCTCCTAAGTGCTGGGATTACAGGTATGCACCACCATGACTGGCTCCCATCATTTACTATTTTATACCAATAATTCAGTTCCTATTGCAGTCAGCAGTCATGTTGAATCTGGCACCCAGTCACTACTTTTCTTTCTTTTTGTACACACTACTTTCCCCAGGAAAGGAAACAGATAATTATATCAAGACATGGAGAAAGAAATGTGGTAAGAGTAGAAGACATCCTAACGAGAAGAGTGTGGGAAACACCTAGAAACAAAATTTGTTCAAGTCTTAGTTTCATCTACTTCCATCATGTACTTATCCTAAAGTACCCATAATCACAGAAAATTGCCAAGTATCATCTAACACCACACAGACTTGAACAGAGGTAAAACCTTAAAGGAGATGAGGACTTCTGTACCCCAAGCCTACTCTTTATATACACTTCTTAGGGAGGTTTTTCCCTCCTTTAGTTCCTTCTGCTTTTTTTTTTCTTTAGACTTACTATGTAAGTCAGGTTGGTCTTGAACTCACTGGGTTGCTCTGGCTGGCCTCAAATTTGCAGCACTCATCCCGCCTCAGCCTCCTGAGTACTGGGTTACAGATATGCACCACCACCTCTGGATGCTTCTGCTTTTCTATCAAATATCTTAGGGACCACTCTGGTACAGTCATTTACACTTTAGTCAGAGCTGCTTGGGCTATCATGGCTTTTCCTACAATAGCCCACTCTCCCCTTTCTCTGTCCTTTTAACTTGCTTTTTCCTTTTTTTTTTGGTATTAGGAATGGAACTCACTTGTGCCTGCCAGGTAGGTACTGTGCCACTGAGCTATATCCCTGGCCCACTTTTTCCTTGGTCCAAGCTCCTTCTACAGTTCAGTTTATCCCTTACTCTTCACTTTTACTTTTTCAAATAAACTTTGCTGGCTGGGGAGATGGCTCAGTGGAATGAGCACTTCTCTGAGTTCAATCCCTGGTTTCACAAAAAAAAAAAAAGAAAGAAAGAAACTGATCTTAAAACAGCTATTGATGTGCCAGCATGCCTATAATCCCAGCACTCGGGAGGCTGAGGCAGGAGGATTGTTATGAGTTCGAGACCAGCCTGAGCTACAAAGTGAGCTTAAGGTCAACCTGAACTGCATAGTGAGACCCTGTCTCAAAAAGACAAAAAAAAAAAAAAAAAAAAAAAAAAAAAAAAAAAAAAAAAAAAAAAAAAAAAAAAAAAAAAAAAAAAAAAAAACACCCAGCTATTGTTGAGGGGCTGGGGAGATGGTTCAATAGAATAAGTACTTCCCTGGAAAGCGAAGGGTCTGAGTTCAATCCCTGGTTCTGCGGGGAAAAAAAAAGAAAAAAGAAAAAAAAAAAAGCTATTGTTGGGCCAGCGAGATAGCCTAGTGGTCTAAAGTACCTACTTAGGCAAGCATGCAGGGACTGAGGTTTGATTCCCAGCATCCCATGCCATACTAGGGTGGGCTGAGCCAGCCATACACACAAAACCAAATAAATAAATAAAAAGAAAAAAATACATAAGCTATTATTTGTGGTCGGATTTTATCTTCTATCAATCTATCTAAGGGCTGGGGAGAGAGCTCAGTAGGATATGTGCTTGCCTGGCAAGAGCAAGGTCCTGAGTTGAATCCCAGTATTGTAAAAAAAAAAAAAAATCTATCTACCACAGTGGTGGGTTATGAACCCAGGGAAGGCCTTTGTACTGAACCACCAGCTCTTTTTATTTCTTTATTTTAAGACAGGCTCTTAAGTTAACAAATTCTGTGGATAACCCATTTCTATTGTGGACTGCTGATCTGTGTTGGATAGTTTTAGTAAAAAAAAAAAAAATTATATATATATATATATATATATATATATATAAAATTAGCCATCCATGTTGTGAAAATCTGTAACATATGTACCATATGTTACCCTGTTTATGCCCTTTGTTCTCTTTATTTTTGCTTCTATTTTTCACTCTTCAAATTAAAATACAAATAAATAAATATTAAAAAAAAAAAAAGACAAGCCAGGCATGGTGGCACAGACCTGTAATCCCAGCACTCTGGAGGCTGAGGCAGGAGGATTATTGTGAGTTTGAGACCAGCCTGAGGTATGACTGCATAGTGAGACCCTGTCTCAAAAAGACCAAAAAAAAAAATGACAGGCTCTTGCTAAGTTGTTTAAGGCAGACTGGAGCTCCTACCTCAGCTTCCCAGAGTGCTGAGACTACAGACATATGCCACAATGCCAGTTTTTATCTGCATTTTAGATCAGTTTAGTAATTATGGACACAAAGCTCTGAACTCTGTTAAAAGTATCTGAAACACTGGAGTCGATACTTGTCTTATACAGAACATCACACTAGGGGACTGTGGGTATAGCTCGTGGTGTAATACTTGCCTGGCAAGCATGAGGTCTACAGCTCATTTCCCCATACCCACAAAAAGAAAAAGAAGAAGAAGAAGAAGAAGAAGAAGAAGAAGGAAAAGTAGAACACCATGCTTATTATTAACCTTGAGTAAACCCTAAAGAACATGTATCTATCTAAGTGCTGGCCTGAAGCTGCCTAACAACTAAGGATCATGTCAAGAGCCTAGCACAGGGGCTGGGGAAATAACTCTGTAGAATAAGCGCTTGCCTGGCAAGCGTAGGGTCCTGAGTTCAATCCCTGGTCCTGCAAAAAAAAAAAAAACCCAGCACAGTGGCGAAATGGAACAGGAAACATGAATTAGCAGAAAGAAACAAAATCATGAATGGAAATTTTCTTACATCTCTGGAGTCTTGGACTTGTTCTTGCCATTAAAGAATTCAGGTAGAGCCCTCCGCTCAATAGCGTGAACACTGCAAAAGAAGACAGAACAGATTCAGAAGGTGGACAAGGAGGGAGGTGGTGGTAGGGGGACCTATCTTTGCTAGGTCCTTATCTTCATCTATGTCCCTGTAAGCTCTTAATGGACTTAAGACTGGATCACAACCAAATCACTCTATAAAGGATTGGTCAAACCCTTTTTTTTTTTTGTCTTTTTGAGACAGGGTCTTGCTACGCAGTTCAGGCTGGCCTTGATCTTAATCTGTAGCCCAGCCTGGTCTCGAATTTACAACAGTCCTCTTGCCTCAGACTCCCAAATCTTGGGATTACAGGCATATACTGCCATGCCCACCCAGCTAAAATGGTGAAATATTTTCTTTTTTCTTTTTGCGGTACTAGGGATAAAACCCACTTTTTTTTAAATCTTCATTTATTCCTCCCTTAAAGGGAAGTAAAGCCCAGAAGGAGGGCTAATCAAATAGCTCATATTTGAAGGAATTAGAAACTTGGACAGAACTTCCCAAGAGAGTTGGAGGACTCAAAAAGAGGTCAGGAGTTCCTATAAAACCCAAGTATATCCTGGTATGTTTCACTAAAGAAGAAACAATTTATTTGCAGGAGATAGATGAAGAAACAACCTGTTGCCCTCCCTAGAAGCAGGGAAATAAGAATTCAATGGGAAGCTGTAACAGTACCTGTTGTAGTCAAACCAAGCAGCATAGCTGGGAATGATGATGTGATGAGTCTGTTCCGTTACATTGTCCTCATGCAGGTCTGGATTTTTGGTCTGCTCCCCTTTGTTCCCAGTACTGCTCTCGTCCTCGTCCTACAAGTATGGAGGCTGCTGGACAACAGTGTTACCATTTCCCCCAGCAACCCTCTGCTTCTCCCACAGCCCAGGAATGGGAGCTGAAGATGAACACTGTGGCTCCAAGACTGAAGAGCTCAGAGTTCTGAAAACCAGCAAGATTGGTCGATGGGGGCAAAGTCTGAGTAGAAGGAACTTTATAATCACAAATCAGAATCACATAGAAGGGGACCCCAGTTCAATCCCCAGCTCCACCTGCCTCATCAGACCCACCTTTAAGGCAGCCTGAGCCAGCCGAAAACAACAACAACAATCTTTTCTGTAAATAGGCAGTTCACTATGAGTCTGATCTAGTAGTGAGACCCTGAATACCCTGTAGACCCTTCCCTAAAATACAAAAAAGAATCAGAGAGGGAGGGCCTCTCTAAACTGGCTCCACCTTGCCCGTGGTCTCCATGCTTTCATCTTCCTGTTCATCTGGAAGAAAGAGACAGGATATAAGGCTGGTGCCTCCTAAGCAGCAGGTAAGTCGCTCTGGAACCCCTCCAGGTTAGGAAAAGGTGGCAGCAGAACCCTTCCCAAGCCTCAGTACTGGTTACACCCAGGGCTTCCCATCTTACCCAGGTCAGTCATGGTGCCTCCTTTGACTGGGGCTGACTCTGAGTCCTTCTTAGTGTTGACTGTTAGAAGAAAGAGCCATTTTATCAAACACATTACACCCAAATCAAGCCTGGACCTGTTTCCTGTTAAAAGTCTAAGAAATCTCACTTTCTCTAAAAATTTTTTCCATCTGATCACAAAATATAGTTACTTCCTCTAGCCATGGGCCAAGGAGATGGC
>PVKA01037140.1:0-21230 GCA_004027165.1 Ctenomys sociabilis | reverse complement strand
TTTTTTTTTTTTTTTTTTTTTTTTTTTTTTGTCTTTTTGAGACAGGGTCTCACTATGCAGTTCAGGCTGGCCTTAAGCTCACTTTGTAGCTTAGGCTGGTCTCGAACTCACAACAATCCTCCTGCCTCAGCCTCCCGAGTGCTGGGATTACAGGCATGCGCCACCATGCCCGGCTAAGGGATTGGTATTGTAAATAGTGATCAATCACCTTGAAAGAGCCCAAATAAGTCACTAGCCCAACCCCCAACAGGAAGACACCCTGTCCCATGTTCATGCCCACTTGGTACATACTTGCTTCCCCATTTGGTACAGGATTCAACCAATTTTACCTGAGCAATGGTGCTTGTAATCTCATTGGTTGACCATAGTTTTGTCCCACCTCATGCCCACCTAGGTAAGTTCCCATGTCTTCTCCACCACCTTAGACCCATACACCCACCTCACCACATGATTTTTGTCTATAAAGGTCCCTGGAAGGGACAGCTTCCCAGGGACCACCTGCTGGCAGAGGGGTGCCCTCCTGTTCCTCTCTCAGGAGGAGTTCTCTTTCCCCCAATAAATATATTCTGCTTATAACTTCCATTTGTTACTAAAATTCATTCTTCAGTTTTAGAACACACGAACTTGTCAAAGGTACTTTTTAGGTTGGGAGATCATTTTTCTCCCTGTGTACCAGCACTGGGGAGGCTAAAAACAGGAGAATCACTATGAGACCAAGCTGCATAGTGAGACCCTGCACGAAGTACATAAATGAAAAAATAAATAAATAATAAAACTCACAGAGTCAAAATGGCTATTCAAGGCAAACATTTTGAACTGATTCAAAACATTGAGGAAACCATAAAGTACCACCAAAGACTACAGAAGAGAACTTTTAGAACGCTTTCAGAAAATGGCAAAAATAGGATAAGTGTGTTCAAAGCAAAGGGCAAGTAAAGTACATCTTTTACTGTAATAAATCTCTACCTTCTTTTGTTTTGCTTTGTTTTTGGTGGAACCAGGGATTGAACTCAGGCCCTTGCACTTGCCAGGGAAGCACTTATTCTGAGCCATCTCCCCATTCCCAAATCTCTACTATTTAAACACACCATATTTTTTGATCACTCTACTTATTACATTGACTATTAAGTTACAATTGTGAATGCAGAATATGTCAATATTTTACTTTCTTTTATTTTAAACTCTGATATATAAAATATGTTCCTAAAGCAAAGCAAACTGTCCTTGCCAGCATCTCAGTTACCCATTTGTGTGTGTGGTAAAATTACTTAAAACCTCTTTTGGCAAAAAAATCTCATGCTCAAAAAAAACTCAAGCTCAAGCTCAATACAATATTCTTCTGCATAAGCCTTGTGCTGTGCATTTGATCTCTATCCTTATGTGTCCTACACAGCTGCTCCTTTGTAGATTTTCACCTATATCTTCCCACTTACCATATTGTTTTAAAAATCTAATTGCAGAATAAAGGACAAACAAGTGACACTGGAAGTCAGGGCTACTTTGCTGACCAGGGTTTAGTTTGGACACGTCTGGAATGTAAGAGTGAGGAACTCTTTGAAACAGAGAGTGGGTGTTTCCAGTTGAGAGGAGCATTTGATCTTTTCTTGGAAAATAAGTACCTGCACTACAAAGGGAGTTGCTTATCCCCAGAAGGTTGAGTTCCTCTATGGGACGCAGGGGGCACCAAGCATGAAGAAAGGACAGAGCTATCTGCAAGGCTATAAATATTAACATGTCTGGGAGACACGAAGCATTTTTATTTCTAGCTACTGAACATTTATTTGTAATGTCTATTTCTGAACATAGCCTGGTCTTCTTTGGAATTTTTTCATTCCCAGGTTTGTATTTTCCAACCCAGGGAAATGTAATGATTAAGCACATAATAAGTGTCTGAAAAATATTAGCTTGATGAAGAAAATAACATTTATGCTTTAATTAGAAAGAGCTTTTTTTTAAAGGCAAGGTTTTTGGAAACTATAGTATATTTTTTTAACAATACCTAGCATTCTATCTTCTTCAGACTCTAGAAGCTTCATACAAACCATCAATTTAAAAGACAAAAACTTTCTAAATTACATTGACCAAAGATTTAAAGATAAAAATAAAATCATTTAGTACTCAAATATTAAACACTAACATGCTAGACAAATGGAAGAATTTTTTTTATAATCTTGAAATGGGAAAAATCTTTCATTATTACTTACAATCCTGAAGTTAGAAAAGAGATAAAGTATTTGTAATTATCAAAAAGTTTAGTCTGCTGAAGACAAAAAACAACAAAAACATAACATACAATAAGCAAAATAAAAGATAAATGAGAAATAAGAAGAATAAGAATGTGGACTGGGGAGATGGCTGGGATGGAGAGAAGGCTCAGTAGAATAAGTGCTTGCCTGTCAAGTGCAAGGTCCTGAGTTCAAGCTCTAGTACCACAAAAAAAAAAAATCAACAAATTGTATTAAATACTTTGAAGTCAGACCTTGAGAAAAGAAGACTTTGTGTTAGAGGTCAGAAGGTACATTGGTACAAGCTCTATAGGGAACCATTTGCAATATTTGTCAAAACCACAATCAAGCATAAACTTCAGGATCTAATTTGCACAGATCTTTCCCAAGGTTCTGACTCAAAGGTGCCTCAATATTTTTTTCATCATGCTGAGTGTTCTTAAAGCTTACAAAATAAGATATTTCAATAATGCTAAATTAAGCCCACTGCTGCTTTTTCCAGTTGGACATTGCCTCTGCCATACTTCCTAATGTAGAGTTCGGCAGAGTGGCCCCAGGCACTTCTAGGATGTGGCTGAAGAGACTTCAGCTTGAGATACATTAGGTCTGGGTTTAGTAGAATATTTATGATGTGCAGTCGCTGCCTGTATAGCCAGATTAGTGCTAGGTGTCCCAGGAGGTGCAGAAATGCTATAAATACTCCTATTGCACATTCTACAAACCGCCTGAGATTCTGACTAGAAAGTGCAGAACCAGAGCTCATCAAAATATCATCGTGTCTTACGGTGCTTGGTAACAGAATTATGCAGGTGGCAGAAGAGAAACAAGCTTTGAAACATATGGAGTCAGAAGCTATCCTGTGGGAAACTATTTTTAAATTAGACACACAAAATTATAAGCAGAATAACTACTTTTTATAGATACTTGATCAAAACGGATATTTTATCCTGACAAGAATGATGTGATTGTTATAAATGCACTATTTATTTTAATTTTAATGTGAGCTATGTGAAAAATAATTTATCAGAATCTCTAGATTGTAGGACATAAACATATAACACCTCTTTAAATAGCAAGCATATCTGTATGAAATTGAGTGTTTTATACATACTAATTTTTCAATAATAAAATAATTTTGATAATCATGTTAAAGAAGAGACTGATTATCTTTTGCTTTCTGTATTTAAAGTAGCATTATAAATTGTGGTTTCAAGAAGAGATGAGAAAAGTATATACAATCATAAAAGAAAAAAAAAGCATCTTTATTAATTAAGTACTTTTACCTCAGTACCTACCTATTAACTTTGCAGGATTCTGTGATATTTGTTAGCTTTTTAAAATTAGCAATTCAAAAAAAATAAAAATTAAAAATAAATAAAATAAAATAAAATTAGCAATTTATCATTTCCATTCAATTTTAACCATCTAATTATGTTTTCTATCATCATTTCCCTACCCAAATCCACTATTTTTTCTCATTAGGACTAGCACAGCATAACAAAGAGTGTGAATTGATATTTCTTAGAAGACATACAAATAACTGACATTTTTTTTGTATGAAAAAAATGCTCAACATCACTAACCACAGAAAAATTTGAATTAAAACATCCCTCATATCTGTTAGAATGACCATTATAAAAAAAATAGAAAATTACCAGTGATGGGGCCAGGGAGATAGCTCAGCAGAATAAGCCCTTAATTGGCAAGTACAAGGGCCTGAGTTCAATCCCTGGTAAATAAACAATGACCAAGGCATGGAATCAATCTAAGTGTCCATCACTGATGAATGGATGAAGACAATATGGTATATATACAAAGTAGAACACCATCCAACTTTTAAAAGGATGAAATCCTGTCATCCATGAAAACACAGATGAACCTGGAGGACATTTTTTTTCATTGAAGTACAAATACCAGTGAGACAGTTTTAAGACACCTTAACAGGACAGATTCAATAAATTAATACATTGCAAACTGTCTTCATATCATACAAGGTGCATACATGATATTATACTTACAGATATTATTATAGCAGATGTATCTTATCAGTAAATTAAGAGAGTGTAGCTGTTTATGTATCTTATTTTTATGCATGAATTATATCAAAGATTCAATAATTAATACTTTCTACCTTGTTATTTTCCTAGTGGTTGCCCATAGTACTAGAAGCCAACATAATATCCTGTCCAACCACCATTAGTGCAAATCTTGCCTCTCTTAGAATTATGAAGAAGCACGGAGTATCTATTCCAACTGTACTGTCCATACACACACATCATGATTCTTCCTTTCTATACCCCTTCCTTTGTCTACACCTGTCAAAGATGAATACTCCACCATCATTCAACTAATTTAGGTGCCTGAACTACACTACACTACACAATCCAACACAATCCAGCATTCCACAATAGTGAGATATCTCAAGAAGTTGTCAACCATAGCCATTTACAGCTCAATTTATTATTATGGCCCCATGGTGTATACCTCATTTTTATACTTTTCTGCTGGATGGTTAACACCTAGATAGAGCAAGACCTATATACCAAAACATGTAGTTTTTGTTTCTGATGAGGTCAGTCAAGTCCCCTCAGGGTTTATCTTGTAATCCTGTACCTTATTTTGTAGATCCTTTGTCTGTGTCATCCATGTGGATGAGTCACGGCCAATGCTTGACCAGTTTGCTCTTTGTGAGAGCCTGAGAGAAAGTTTTCTCTCCATGTGACTCTCCCCAGGCACACTATAGAACTTCGATCATTTTCCTCTGTGGCTCCATAATCTCCTTGATCAGAAAATTTGGGGCTCAACTGAGTTTCATGATGTTGCAGTACAGGTTCTCCTATGTCCTGAGCCTTTGCTGACTTTGAAAGGCTAAGGCCAAAATGTTGGCTGGCCTTGTGGCTCTTCTATTTCTCCAGTTTTGATCTGTGAACTTAGGTTGTTAATCATCCAGAAGAAAAGCTGATTAGTACCCTGCAGCATATGCCATTCACTTTGCCTTATCTGACTCAGTTGTTTTTAGTTGTTGTTGTACATTTTTTTTGCATTTCTTCTTTTCACTTCTTATACTAGGGAGACTATATGATATTTACACATGTGTGTCTAGTTTATTTCACTTACGAGTATATGTTCAAGTGGCATCCACTTCAATATAAATGCTTCAAGCTTATCATTCTTAATAGCTGAGTAATACTCCATTATATAGAAATACCACATCTTTTTCAGCCATTCCTCATGTGACAGACATCTTGGTTGTTTCCAAGGTTCTGATATCACAAACTGTGGTGCTATAAACGTAGGTACACATATATCACTAAGATATAATATTTTCAGTTCCTCTGGGAAAATTCCCAGTAAGTAGATAGCTGGCTTGAATGGGATTTCCAGTCCAACTCTTTTGAGGAGTCTCCACATTGACCTCCACAATTGTTGTACCAGTCTACATTCCCACTAGCACTGCAGAAGTGTTCCCTTTTCGCCAAAACCACACCAACATTTGCTGTTGGTTGATTTCCTTATGATAGCCATTCTTTCTGGAGTGAGATGTTATCTCAGTGTTGTTTTTATTTGCATTTCATGAATGGCTAGTGATGTGGAGCATTTTTCATATCTTTATTCACTTCCTTAATTTCGTCCTCTGAAAAGTGTGTATTCATCTCAGATGCCCATTTCTGAATTGGGTCTTTAAATTTGAGGGCCCTGTCATATCTTAGTTCTTTATGAATTCTAGACAGCAGACCTCTGTCTGATTGCTTACTAGTTAGGACTTTTTCAAAATTTGTGGGTTGTCTTTTCACTTTGTTGACAACTTGTTTTGACGTGCAGAAACTCCTCAAGAAGAGTTGATCACAGTTGTTGATTCTTTCAAGTGTTTCCCTTGCAAATATATGTTTGTTCATGAACTCTTTACCTATCCCTATGTCTTCAAGAGTTCCACATACTTTCTCTTGCAGGAGATTGAGTGTTTCTGTTTTAATGTTTAGATCTTTAATCCATTTTGACTTCAGCTTAGTGCATGGTGATAGAGCTGGGTCAAGTTTTAAGTTTTTGTCATGTAGAAAGCCAGGTTTTCCATCACCATTTGTTAAAGAGGCTTTCTTCCAGTAACCTTGTTTGGCTCCTTTGTCAAAGATCAAATGGCTGAGTGTGATCATAGATGCCTCTGTGTCTTCTAATCTATTCCATTGATCCTCAGGTCTATTTCATTGCCAATACCATGTTGATTTTATTACAGTGGCTTTGTAGTATAATTTCAAGTCAGGAATTGTGATGCCTCCTGCCTTGTCTTTATTGGCCAAGATTGCCTTTGCTATTCTAGGTCATTTGTGGTTCCAAATAAATTTTAGGAACAATTTATCTAGGTCTGGGAGGCATGTTGGTGGCAGTTTGATAGGGATTGCATTAAATCTGTACAATAATTTTGGGAGTATGGCCATCTTCACGATGTTGGTTCTTCCTGTCCAGCAGCATGGAATATCATTCCATTTTCTGAAATCCTCTATAATCTTTTTTCTTAGGGTGTTGTAATTTTCCGTGAAAAGATCTTTGACTTCTTTGGTTAAGTGAATCCCAAGGTATTTCATTTTCCGTGGTGCTATTGTAAAAGGTATTGTTTCTATTGTTTCCCTTTCAGTGTGCTTGTTATCTGTGTAGAGGAATTCTATTGACTTTTGAGTATTGATTTTTGTATCCTGCTATGCTACTGAATTTTCCTATCAGTTCTAGTAGTTTCTTGGTGGAATTTTTCGGATCTTCCAAGTAAAGTATCATGTCATCTGCAAATAGTGATAATTTAACTTCTTCTTTACCTATTCTTATTCCCTTTATTTCTCTTTTCTAATGGCTGTTGCTAAGGATTCCAAGACTATATTGAATAGGAGGGGCGATAGAGGACATCCTTGTCTTGTACCTGATTTAAGAGTAAAAGATTTCAGTTTTTCCCCATTTAGGATTATATGAGCTTTTGGGTTGTCATTGATGGCTTTTATCAAGTTAAGATAGAGTCCATCTATTCCAATTTTCTGTAGGACTTTGAACATGAATGACTGTTGGACTTTGTCAAAGGCTTTCTCTGCATCAGTTGAAATGATCATGTGGTTTTTAAATTTCAGTCTATTAATATAGTATATTACATTTTATAGATTTTCGAATATTGAACCATCCTTCAATCCCTGGGATGAATCCTACCTGGTCATGGTGTATGATCTTCTTGATGATTTGCTGTATTCTATTTGCTAAGATTTTATTGAGGATATTTGTGTCTATGTTTGTGAGGGAGATTGGGCTGTAGTTCTCCTTTTTTGTTGTGTCTTTTCCTGGTTTTGGAATCAGTATTATACTTGTCTCCAGAAATGATTTTGGGAGGACTGCTTCCTTTTCAATTTCATTGAAGAGTTTGAGGAGTGTAGGGATTATATCTTCTATAAATTTCTTACAGAATTCATCTGTGAATCCATCAGGACCTGGACTTTTCTTTGTCTGTAGGCTTTTTTTTTTTTTTTTTTTTTTTTTTTTTTTTTTTTTTTTTTTTTTTTTTTTTTTTTTTTTTTTTTTTTTTTTTTTTTTTTTTTTTTTTTGTCTTTTTGAGACAGGATCTCACTATGCAGTTCAGGCTGGCCTTAAGCTCACTTTGTAGCTCAGGCTGGTCTCGAACGCACAACAATCCTCCTGCCTCAGCCTCCCAAGTGCTGGGATTACAGGCATGTGCCACCATGCCCGGCTGTCTGTAGGCTTTTTATCCCCTTTCATATTTCATTGGCTGTTATTGGCTTATTGAGAGGTGTTACATCTTCTTGGTTCAGTTTTGGTAATTTGTACCTTTCAAGGAATCTGTCCATTTCTTCTGTGTCTTCTATTGTATAAGCGTAAAGATTCTCAAAGTCACTATTGATAATCGAAATTTCTGCTGGGTCTGTGGTGATTTCACTCTTTTCATTCCTTATTGCATGTACTTGAATTTTTTCTTTCCTCTTTTTGTTGAGGTTGGCTAGAGGTTTATCAACTTTATTTAGTCTTTCAAAGAACCAACTTTTTGATTTGTGGATTCTTTGAACTGTTTTCTTCATCTCAATTGAATTAATTTCTGTCTAATCTTTATGATTTCTTCCCGTTTTTGTGCTCTGGGTTTTATTTGCTCTTCTTTTTTCTAGATGTCAGAGGTGCAACATTAGGGTGCTAATTTTTCCTGTTCTGTTTTCCTAATGTGTGAGTTCATAGCTATGATTTTCCCTCTAAGAACTGCTTTCATCACATCCGATAAATTCCAGTAAGTTGTACTTGAATTTTCATTTACTTGTAGATATTGTTGAATTTCTTGTTTAATTTCTTCTGTGACCCATTGATTGCTGGGTAGGGTGTTGCATAGTTTCCATGAATTTAGCGGGTTTTTGTGGTTTCTTTTGTCATTTTCTTATTTCCAGTTTTATTGCACTGTGGTCAGATAATATGCATGGGATAATTTCTATTTTCTTGCATACACTTATGCATGACCTCTGGAGTAATATGTGGTATATTTTGGAAAATAACCCATGTGCAGCTGAAAAAAATATGTATTCAGCTGTGGTTGGGTGGAGCACTCTGTATATGCCCACCAGGTCCATTTGTTCTAAGCTCTGGTTCAGTTCTGCTACTTCCTTGCTAATTTTTTGTCTGGTTGATCTATCTTTTTGAGATAAGAGGATATTAAGGTCTCCTGTTAAGATTGTGGTCTTAGATATTAGGTTTTTCGTGTGCATTAAAATTTGTCTTACATAATTGGGTGCTCCTGTGTTTGGTGCATAGATATTGATGAGTATTACCTCTTGCTCTTGAATTTTTCCCCTGATCAATATATAGTGGCCTTCTTTGTGTCGTTTGATCATTCTTGGTTTGAAGTTGAGACTGTCTGAGAATAGAATTGCTATTCCGCTTTGTTCTGAGGTACTGGGGCATGTAGTATTGCTTTCCATCCTTTGACTTTGAGCCTATGAATGTCCTTTGAGTTAAGTGTGTTTCTTGTATACAGCATATTGTTGGATTTTGTTTCCTAATCCACTGCGCCAGTCTATTTCTCTTAATTGTTGAATTGAGTCCATTTACATTGATGGTTATAATTTAAATTTGTTGACTTATGTTCGTCATGATATTTACCGTGTTTACTCCTTTGTACCCTGTGTTTAATTGTCTGTCCTGTTTAGGGGTTCCTTCTGTTCTCATTCATGGCGTTCTGGTCATTGTGTCTCTCTCTAGAACATCTTTCAGCAGCCTGTGAAAGGATGGCTTTTTTATCATGAAATTCTTTAGTTGTTCTTTGTCGTGGAAGTTTTTCACTTCTCCATCAAACTTAAAAGAGAGTTTTTGCAGGGTATAATAGTCTGGGCTGGAATTTGTTTTCATACAGGACTTGAAGAACTCTGATCCATACTCTCCTTACCTTCACGGTTTGTGTAGAGAACTCGGCTGTAATTCTGATGGGTTTTCCTTTGAATGTGATCTGCATTTTCTCTCTAGAAGCTTTCAGTGTATTATTTCTGTGTTCAATTTCTGGGATCTTGACTATTATATGTCTCAGTGTGTTTTTAGTTGGGTTGAAGTTATTTGGTGTTCTGTATGCTTTGGTTACCTGAATGCTGGATTGTTTCCTCATATTTGGGAAGTTTTCTGTAATTACTTCTCCCCAGATTCTTTTTATGTCATTTGTATTGACTCCTTCACTCTCATTGATACCAATTAATCTCACATTGTTCATCCTGGCATCATCTTGCAGGTGATGGATTATTTTTTCCTGCATTCTCATTGTTTTTACGAGATCTTTTCTCACCTTTTCACTAGCTGCACCAGTGTCTTCAAGATCTGAAACTCTGTCTTCACTTTCACTCAAACGGTTTTGTAGACTCGTGATTCATATTTTTAGTTCTTCTATATCTGTTTGACTTTGTTTCATGTGTTCTATTCTTTTTCTGTATTGTTCATTCAAGCAATCATCATATTTCTGATCTACTCTATTTTTTTAATCCATGTCTTCTTTAGAGGTAGTTATTAATTCTTTATCTGCAGAGTTTCTTCCAAGTTGGATTTCCTCTGTATATTTCCAGACTTGTTTCTGTATTTCAGATGATATGATTTCAAAGAATTCTTTTTTTTAAAAATTCTTTTTTGATTTCAAAAATTATTTCTGCTTTGAGTTCAAGAACTTTCTGCTGTTGTGTCTTTGCTTCAGATGCTGTTAATTCATACGTTTCAGCTGGAATAGTGCTCTCTGCACTTGTTCTGGGTGAGCATTCCAATGTTTCTGGAATTCTTTATTTCAGATACTATGTATTCAGATATTTCTTTTTTATCTGAGGAATTAATTCTCGTCTGATTTCCTCTATTCCTTTTTTGCCATTGTTCCTTTGCTGCTGTGTCTGTTAATTCATTCATTTCAGCTGAACTAGTTCCTCTGCACTCATTATTGGTGGGCTCTAGGCCTGAGATTGTATTTTTCTCCTTGTCTTTGTCATTTTGTATAGCCCTGACCTCTGTCCTTTGGTGTAGAGCTTTGGCACAACTACAACCTTAGCGTGTTATGAGATTCAGGTGTCAGTCTATTAAGTATTTTGATTATCCCGGCATGTCTGTCCTGGACCTAGCTGTTGCATTCAGGTTCTTTTTGCTGTAGCTCCTGTGGTTTCCCTGTGTTGGTTCCCTGGTCAGGCTAGCATGAACCAAACCAGGATGCAGAGCAAGTAATGGAAATTCCCACTGTCTTGGCTGGCTTTGGGGCAAGAATCTGGAAAGTTGTCAGAGTCCACCCTCCTGTGTGAGGCAAGTTGCTCTCTAGGTGGGTGGGCCTGGGCTATGGTGGGTCTGCTGGGCTCCCAAAAGGATAGTGGATGTTCTTATTCACCGGGTAGGCTGTACTGGGTCAGCCAACCTGTGCTGGGTCTGGGGCTACAGGCCGGAACCTGAGAAGGTTGGGAAAGGTCCCTCCAGCATGGCGGGTCTGAAGCCCTCACTCACAGGCAGGGTTGTGCTGGGTTTCAGGCCATGGGGTGGGACTGAGGATTGCTGAGAAATGTCCACCCAGAGTGGCGGGCCTCGAGATCTTACTCCAGGCTGACCTGCACTGGTTCTCGGGCTATGGGTGGTGGGGAGGATCACTGGGAAATGTCTCTCTGGCATGGCGGGCCTGGGTTCTACACTCACTGAACTTTGATGCCCAGGGAGTCGGGAAATTCCCACTCATTCAGAGGGCTTTAGGGCAGGGGATCCGGGGAGGTGCTGATGAGTGGGCCCTGAGGTTTCAGGCCGGGTCACTGGCTTGGAGGGCTTCAGGGCAGGGATCTGTGTAGTGCTCATGGGAAGGAGCCAAAGGCTCTCCCTCAGACTCACCAAACACTCACTGATCTGGGAAGCCTTGTGAGTCCTGAAAATTCCCACTCACTGGGAGAGCTTGTGGCGGGATCCAGGAGGCCACCAGAGTCGGCCCACTGCCTCAGGCCAGTCTCTCAGTCCCTGGTCATCTTCCGTACCCTGTGTTGCGCACCACTTGTATGTTACGGGTCAGTGCCGAAAGAAATGATGAGAAAACCTGATGAATATAGCTTAGAGGTCTCACTGAGATGAATCTCTCTCGAAGTGAGCCCTGGACGACATTTTAAGTGGAATGAGCCAAGCACAGAAAGATCAACATCATATGACCAGGGCCAGGGAGATGGCTCACTGGAATAAGTGCTTCCCTTACAAGTGCAAGGGCCTGAGTTCAATCCCCGGTGCCGCCAAAAAAAAAAAAAAAAAAAAAAAAAATCATATGACCTTACTCACACAAGAAATCTAAAAATGTTGAATGCATAAAAGCAAAGAGAAGACTAGTGGCTGCTAGCAACTGAAGGAGTTACAGGAATTGGGGAGATGTTCATAAAAGGGTACAAAATGTCACTTAGGAGAAATTTATTGTATAGCATAGTGACTATATTTGATAAGATTGTATTGTATACTTAAAAATGGTTAGGAAGTAAACTTTATATTCTCACCACAAAAAGCATATGAGGTAATGTGTATATTATTTAACCATTCCTTAATGGGTAAAGATTTCATGACATTGTACATCATAAATGTGTATAATTTTTGTTAATTATAAAACAAGACAATAGCAGTACCTTATAGACTGTCTCCCTCTAGTTCTTCTCCATTGCATTCTTTACACTGTGAGATCTTTTTAAATTTAACTTCTTTTTTAAAATTTTTATTTATTTTAATGAGAAAAAAAATAAAATAGCAATGAAACAGTTTCGAAACAGGTTAGTAGGACAGTTACAATAATTAATACATTCTATGGTCTTCCTAGAGCTATTCAGAGGGCAAGATGTAGGCATGATATTTTTTTGTCTAAACAATATTAGTACAAACCTTTCTTCTCATTGAACTAAGAGAAAGTAGCTGTGTATCTATCCTATCATATATATACATATATATATATATATATAATTTCTTTTTTTATTTCATTTTTGATAGTCTTGGGTATTAAAACAAGGGCCTCCACATTGAGCTGTATCCTCAGCCCTTTATATTTTATCTTTGGGACAAAGTCCCTCTAAATTACCCAAGATTACAATCTTCCTGCCTCAGCCTCCCAGCATGCTGGGATTACAGATTTATATCATCACATCCAGCTTATTTTGCTTTCAGTTTTCACATAATACACATATATGTTTATGAAGTGCAGTGTAAAATTTCAATACATCTATACAGTATATGATGATCAAGTGAGGGCATTAAGCATACCCATCATGTCAGAAATTTATCATTTCTTTATGATAACATTCAATATCCTCTCTTCTAGTTATTTTAAATATACAATATACATTAACTACAGTCACCCTATTCTAAAATAGAATACACACTTACTGCTTTTGTCTACTCAGAATTTTGAATCTGTTAATCAATATTTTCCCCACCCTTCCCTCCCTTGAACTTTCCCTTGCTTCTAGCAACCACCATCCTACATTCAATGTCTGTCTATGAAATGAACTTTATTTTAGGTTTCATATTTGGATGAAATATTAAATATTTCTCTTTTATGCCTGGCTTATTTTACTTAACACAACTGTCTCCAGATTCATTCATATTGCCACAAGTGACAGGATTCTGTCCTTCTCAGTGGGTGAATAGTATTCTATTATGTATGTACACCACATTTTCCTTAGTCACTAATCTTTCAAAAGATATTTAGGTTGATTTTTATATCTGCTATTGTGTATAGTGCTATATGTAGTGAATAGTATGAGTTGTAATATACATGAGAGTGCAGAAATTTATTCAGCTTACTGATTTTCTTTTTCCTTCACTGGAGGACTCTCCAGTGGGGTTATTGGATCTATGTGTGCGTGTGCGTGCGTGTGCGCGTGCGCGTGCTCGTGCGCGTGTGCGTGTGCGTGTGTGTGCATGCTGGGGATCAAATCCAATGACTTATGCCTACTTGGTATATACTCTAACACTGAACTATTCCTCCAAATGGTGGAATCATTTTAAAAGACTAATTATAACCCTAATGCATCCTTAAGACACCTCTTTGACCTCTCATGGATTACAAGGATTGGTAATTAAAATCCTATAAGTCCACATCTCATTTTGGGTCTTTTAAACACTGATGTGCCCTGTTGACATTGTTCTATCCCCCACCTTACTCCTCTCCCACCTTCTATGGTAAGCCACCCTTACAAGCCCTTTGGATCACATTTAAGTGTTCACCATGTCAGGAAGGAGTTCTAGGCTAAGCCAGGAAGCTCATGACCGATTTGTGAAGCATCCATTCAGCTCCTTCACACAGCCTAGCACAGGAATAATTGTAATGCTCTGTGCAGGATGTGGGTGGAAAGGCCCTCCCCTGGACTCCACTAGGACAGACGCTGCTGCTCACTGCCATGCCTGTAGAGCTGGCACAGAGTCTGACAACTGGAAGACCCTGAGTAAATATTTGTTGGACAAATGAATGACCATAAAAGAAATGGCCTTTAGAGCAACCAGACACAAATTTGGTCTATAAAACTGGCAAATGTTTTCAAAAGAATGCTCATGTCTATTTGTTATTAGCAGCTATCCAGCACAACACTCCCCTTTTGTTGACAGGGTCCCGTGCTATAGTCAGGTTGGCATTCCCTATATAACCCTAAATTGCCTCAAATTTATGTCTCTCCTTAGATCTTTTTATGTACGCTTTTTGAAAATATGAAGCGAGATTTTTTTTTTTTGCACTGAGCCATCTCCCTGGCCCACGAGGTGAAATGTTTTTTAATGCAATTCATCTTTTTTTCTGATTAGTGAGGTGAATTAATTTGGTTGATTATTGCATATAGGGATGTCTCTGCACTTTTGAGATGAATCTTATTCGGTTTTTTGTTTGTTTGTTTGTTTGCGGAACTGGGCACTAAACTCAGGCCCTTGTGCTTGCCAGGGAAGCACTTATTCTACAGTGCTATCTCCCTGGCCTCAAGGTGAAATTTATATAACAGAAAATTAACCACTTTGAGGGGTATTATAATTTTATTTGCATGAGTTAAAATAAAATTGCCTTATTCTTTTTTCTTGTTGTCATTATTATGTTTTTATTTAACCATTTTAAAGCGAACATTTAGTGGTACATAGTACATTCAGGATGATAAACCTTGCGTCTGGAACCACCTCTGCTTCCAAAATATTTTCATCACTCCAAAAAATAACCTAGTGCCCATTAAGTAATTTCTTTCCCCTCCCAATCCCAGCCCTTGGAAACCATAAATCTGCTTTCTGTTCTTATGCATTTACCTATTCTCAATTTTTTATGAGTGCATTTATGCAATATATGGTCTTTGTGTCTAGCCTTCTTTAGTTAATATAATGTGTTCATGCTTCATCCACATGACAGCCAGTATCAGTACTTTCGATGGCTGGATAGTCTGCTAACGTGTGTATACATGTCCCAAAATTTCTGTGTCTATTCACCTACTGATGGGTTTTTCATTGTTTCCATCTTCTGGCAAGTGCAAATGCTGTTGCTATAATCTCTTACCTTTTTCAATGGTGTGTTCATGGTCCTAGAAGGACCAGTCCTGTGCCCTCTGGGCATTATCTCAGTATCTGGCATAAACACACTATAGCACATCAGCTGGAATTAATCATTCAGTGTGGATTAAATATTTTGAATAATACATGAACAGATTGCCATAGTTCAACATAGAAGGGGGACATGTCTTGCCTTCCCTGACCCTACAAAGAATTAAGATAGAGATGAGCACTTACATAAAGTAGCTGAATGTCACCTTTGCAAGTGATCAATGAGATGACTAATCAGATTACTTGCGTGGAGACAATAAGCTAAACACGTGAAAGGAGTGGAAAAATTTGCAATAGGAAGAGAAGATAAAACAGATTAGTTATTGGTGGCAAATCTCTGGGCCAGAACCTCTTGGGCTGCCACCACAGGTGAGTGACTGCATAATCCTAGCTCTCTGCATCCTGACCCACTTCTGGTTCCAGCCTGTGCTGCTCATTCTTGTTTATTCTTTGAGGTTACTATGAGGCTTAGCTTAATGGCTTGGGGTTCCTGCCCTGGATATTTCTACAATTTTCATTCCTACCAACTTCCTAATGATTGGGGTAACCTGAGTGTTTCCTGGCCCCCAGAGGAGCTTAAAAACACCTCTGGAGCAGGTAGGCTGTAGCAATCAAGAGTGTTATATTTCACACACTCTGATTCAGAAATTCTTCTTGGGAATTCCAGTAATGACAGTGATTGTAAAGGCAGCAAAGCACAAAGAAGCAGATTTAGTTTAATGCGAGAAACTGAAAATAAGTATTCAAATGTAGATCAGTAAAAAAGAAAGTATGAAGTAAACTAAATGAGACAAAACATTTATTAAAGATTATAGGACTGAGAATATATGTGTTGGAATGGTAGAATGCCTACTGTGCAGGCACAAGGCCTTGTGTTGGATACCAGAACCACAAAAAGAGAAAGAAATGGAAAGAAACAGTAAAAGTAAGAAAGAAAGAATTCTGCATATGGATGGCTTTGTTTTAATACTGAAACATTGTCCAAAAATCTTTATTAAAAATATTTGATATATTTTATGTCAAAAATATTATAGATGATAAAACATCAAAAGTCATTACATTGAATGATTTTCTCCTATATTTTAAAAAATTTAATGAAATTGCATATATTGTTTATTACATATGTTGTTTATAATGAGCAAATACATTAAAAAGTAAAATCAATGTAGAATGACTTCTGGATAGAAAATAATTATCCTGTTCTGACATTAAATTCTTGGAAAAGAAGAAGAGATGACAGCTACTGCTGGAACACGAAACTAAAAAAGAAGAAAAGACAGATTTGAAGATATGCATCCTGCCTTTCATGATCAAGACAGAGAAAGATTTGGTGTAGCAGAGAACACTATGACAAATCTAAGCTTTTAGTGGCCAAGAAAGGTCTGATACAGAGTTTATAAGAACAAAGTTCATGGCTTTCCACATGGCAGGTCCAAATCACCAAAATTATAATTTTCCATGTGGGTCTGAAATATACACCTAAAACGAGGAGAGGGCAAGGAGAAAAGGTAAGAAACATGACAGGGGCAAAGCCATACATTTATATGCACTAGATGGGTAAGGCAATGATCCTGAGAAACATCAGCAGGTTTTTGAAACTAACAGTTAATTGGTAGGATTCTCATGATGATACCTGTGAACCAAGCAACTGCACTGAGGATAGCAATGTGTAATGGAAGGGTCACACTTGCAATGCCTGCCACTCTGGTCTTCTAAATACATACTTCTTGTCATGATACACCAATTATTTCTATACTGTCTTTCAAATAAAAGGTTTTTTTATTTAAATAAAGGGTAATAACTGAAAAAAAGACACAAGTAAAAATATGTCACAGGACTGTACTGCTACAATGCTGTATATGGTTAGATTTCTAAATTTCTGTGTAAATATATGTAATTGTTCATTCCTAGTTTTTTAAATTCTTTTCTTCATATTCTGTAAGGATTTAAAGTTTAACTTATCAATACCTGATGGAAAATACCTGTTCCATGTTATGCCTACAATGTTTGATATTTAGACAGATAGCGAAGGTAAACCAAACTGCAT
Source organism: Ctenomys sociabilis (assembly GCA_004027165.1). Lineage (NCBI taxonomy): Eukaryota > Metazoa > Chordata > Mammalia > Rodentia > Ctenomyidae > Ctenomys > Ctenomys sociabilis. The sequence goes on along the minus strand of PVKA01037140.1, from coordinate 3,911 downwards.
ATGTTACAGGGTAATAATCAGCTTCTCTTCTGAATGGTTAACAACCTAAGTTTGCAGATCAAAAATTGGAGAAATGGAAGGACTTCAAGGTCAGCCAACATTTTGGCCCTAGCCTTTCAAGGTCAATGAAGACTCAGGACAGAGGAGAACCTGTACTGTAACATCATGGAACTCAGTTGTGCCCCAAAGTTCCTGAACAAGGAGATTATGGAGCCACAGAGGAATGTGATTGATGATGTATAGTGTGCCTAAGAGTCACATAGAGAGAAAACATTCTCTCAGGCTTTCACAGAGAGAAAATTGGTCAAGCAATGGCCGTGACTCATCCACATGGCTGACACTGACAAAGGATCAATAAAGTGTGGTACAGGATTACAGGATAAACCCTGAAGGTACTTGACTGACCTTATCAAATACAAATGTTACACTTTTTGTCATATAGGTCTTGCTTTATCTTGATCTTAACCATCCAGCATAAAAGCATAAAAACAAGGTATATAAAGTAAAGCCATATTAATATACTGAGCTGTGAAGAGCTCAAGTCAACAACTTCTGTGGATATTCTACTACTATTGTGGACTGCTGGACTGTGTTAAGTTGTTTTGCTGAATTCATGCACCTATAGTATTTAGATGCCGATGGAATACCTATCTCTGACAGGACTAAACAAAAAAAGGGGCTAGAAAGCAAAGACCGTTTTGTATTTGTATATACAGAATAGTTAGGATAGATATACAGCTATTTTTGTTTAACTCAAGATTTGCACTAATAGTGTTTGGACAGGATATCCTGTCTGCTTCTTGTACTCTGGATAACCACTAAGAAGATAACAATGTACAATGTATTAATTATTGAAACTGTCCTATTAATCAGCTTTGAAACTATCTCATTGATATTTGTTTCTCAACAATAAATAAATAAATAGAAATACAAACCCAAGGCTGGCCAAATAGCTCAGCAGATTAAAGCGCCTGCAACCAGGCTCAGGGGCTAGTGGTTCAATCCCCAGGGCCTGCTGTGCCAGCCCCACCTCCGGGGAACACTGAGATGGCCAATTAGACTGGGTGTAGTGGTGTGTACCTGTAATCCCAGTTCTGGTGAGGCTGTAAACAGGTGGATCACTATGAGTCCAATCTAGTTGTGAGACCCTGAACACCCTGTAGACCCTTCCTTAAAATACAAAAAAAAAAGGACAAGAAAAAAATATGCACCCATGGTACAGCATTATATTATTATTTTTTTTTATTTATTTTTTTTGCAGAACTGGGGATTGAACTCAAGCCCTTGTGCTTGCCAAGGAAGTGCTTATTCCACTGAGTCATCACCCTGGCCCCTGGTACAGCATTATAAAAGAGAATAGAAGAGCAGTAACAGGGAAGAGGTGTAGTTAGTTGCTTAATTAAATATTTATTGAATGATTACTATGTGCCAGGAACTATGAACTTTGGAAGCAATTCCTCATTGTGCTACACACAATTTATACTATGATGTTTAAAGTAAGGAAAGAGAGAAAGAATAGTTTTTCAAAAACATAAGTGAATCTTATAACATATTAGATATCTACTGGGGGGAACCACAGTGAAAGGAGTTAGGAGAGCCTACTATCAGGTTTCTTAAGATGGATAAGGTGGTACAAAAAGGTGGTACAAGGACATTTGAGGAAATATGTGAAGAAGGTTGAGCATAGGACCTCAAGGAGATCATTACTATCCTTTCCGGGCAAAGATAACAGTGTAATGCCCTGGAGAAGGACTGCTGGTGGCCTATTTCAGGAAGAACAAGGAGTGCTGCTGGCTGTGTAGACTGAGCAAGGGTGGGGCATGGAGAGGGAGAAGCAGTAGAGGAAGATCGGGTCCTAGACAGACCCAAGAGCCAGGACAAGGAGAAAGGACCGAGCACACGTGGATGAGATGTGCAGCTTGATGGAGACGCAATGGCAAAGGTCACCCCAAGGACTCTGATCCTGGTCATTATGAGTAGGTAGTGTTGTTTGTTGAAACAAGAAACAAATCAGCAGGACAGAGTTGTGCCAGGGAAGAAATGGGAAGCGAAGAAAGGAAGAAATCGTGAGTTTGTTTGGAGGATATTTCTTTTGAGGGGCCTGTGGGGCCTGGAAGTTGATATCTCAGAAACAGATCAGGTTAAAGTTGCAGTCAGTAGACAACCAGCAGAGCGGGGAGTGCTGCTCACACTGTGGATGACTAATAATAGTACATGCTAACAAATGGCTGCTGAGGCAACATAGTGAAACTGCTAAGGGAGTGTGCTAGGTTCTTTTTCCCAGGACAGAAACAAAGTTAGGTGATCTTAGATATTGAGATTCCTGTGACATTGCCCAACAAGTTAGAAGACATTCTCAGACAGCAAGCAGTGCTCATGGAGCCTGAACTGTCACCTGGGTACAGTGTAGTAATTCTGACCACTGAACCACTTTCTATTCCTCTTTCAACCATTCTCAATTTAGTACTATTCTCTCTTTCATTCTCTCATCTCTACCCATGTTCCTCAAAAGAAACAATCTACTTTGTTTAAATGTAGTTTCACCCATCATAGAGAACATCTGATCAGAGCTGACTAGCCCCAGGGCTTCCAAAGCCAACCCATCAATGCTGCCTTAGAGTCAGGTGTCATTCTTTTCCAGAGATGCCACCAAGCATAGAATATAATGATGAGTGGGTCTTGATGGGGGCTGTGGTCATTAGAATTACATGGCATCAAAAATCTTAAGAAGAAAATGTTCACAACAACCAAATGCTGCAGAGTTAATAATTAATAATAGTACTACTAATATCCACTATCACATTTTGACCACTGTATGTCAATTGTTACATTAAGTGCTTTACACAATTATCGCCCATAATTCTTACAATGTTCTTGTGACACAGGTATTCTAATATCATTTTGAAAAAAGTGACTCATAGATAAGTATCTTATCTACTACATCAGGTAAGAGTACAGTTGAAAATCAAAGCCAGGTCTGTAGACCTCCAGAGAACACTTGTTGGTTCATTCTTCAACATATTGGTTGTACATTTTGCATTGTTAACCCATGTCAAGCTTAGATTCAGGAAAGTAAAACAAGCCATAAACAACTGAGTAAGCAATATAAACTTACATAGCAATGCAGGCCACATGGAATTAGACAGAATAACAGACTATGAACAGATAAAGGATGGTTGGGGAGGTGTTCTAGATAAGAAGAGCAGGGTAAATCCCCTGTAGGAAGAGATATTTGAGCTAGGACTTAAGTCATGAGAAGAAACCAGTCATACAAAAATTTGAGGGAAATTATTCCAGGAAGAAAGTACAGCAAGTACAAGCACTGATAAAAAATAACTGGGCTTTCAAGGAAATAAAAGCCATATAGAGGGAGGGAGAACTTGGAAGCTAGGAGCCAGGTCAATTAGGTTTTAAGTATGTTTTTTTTTTTTTTATTTATTTTTTATTTTATTGAAGTACAAATATCAATCAGACAGTTTTAAGACACCTTAACATGACAGATTCGGTAAATTAATACACTGCAAACTGTTTTCATGTTTTGGTATTGTACAAGGTGCATACATGATATTATACTTACAGACATTATTATAGCAGATGTCTCTTATCAGTAACTTAAGAGTGTAGCTATTTACATATCTTATTTTTTATACCTGAATTATATCAAAAATTCAATAATTATCTTCCTAGTGGATGACCATAGTACTAGAAGCCTACATAATATCCTGTCCAACCACCATCAGTGCAAATCTTGCCTCTCATAGGATTATGTAGAAGCACAGTGTTATCTATCCCAACTGTACTGTCTATACACACACATCATGATTTTTTCTTTCTATACCCCTTCCTTTGTCTACACCTGTCAAAGGTGGGCACTCCATTGTCATTCAACTAACTTAGGTGCTTGAACTCGA
>PVKA01037139.1:0-21236 GCA_004027165.1 Ctenomys sociabilis | reverse complement strand
TAAGGTAGTTGAATGTCAATGGAGTGCCCACTTTTGACAGGTGTAGACAAAGGAAGGGTTGTAGAAAGAAAAAATCAGGATGTGTGTGTATAGACAGTACAGTTGGGATAGATAACGCTGTGCTTCTACATAATTCTATGAGAGGCAAGATCTGCACTAATGGTGGTTGGACAGGATATTATGTCGGCTTTTAGTGCTAGGGTCATCCACTAGGTAAATAATTATTGAATCTTTGATATAATTCAGCTATAAAAAACCTGTAAATATAATTTCATGTGTGCACCTTGTAGAGTACCAAAACGTTATGAAAACAGTTTGCAATGTATTAATTCATCGACTCTGTATGGTTAAGGTGTCTTGAAACTGTCTGATTGACATTTGTATTTTAATAAAATAAAAATAAATGGAAAAAAAAACAAATACATTAATAATCTAACAACAATAATAATAATAATGTGTTTCATCATGGCATCTTCACACACTTACAGAAGTATACAACATGGTTTGTTCATGCCCACCAGCCACACTACCCACTCCTGCCTACCCTGACCCTCTGTTCTTACTCCCCTTTCTCTTCTAGATTTGTGTTTTCTTTTTTTAGGTAACCTAGTATTCTTGATGAACTAATTTTAATATTTTAGTTTTTGCTTCCTTGGAAAAGACATAAGAAAACTTGGATCAGGAACTGAACTTTCCTCTTTCTGTTTTTGCTACATGCTATTGCTTTGCTTTCAAACTCATCAATTTTTATTAGCAATGTTAAATTTGATTTTTTTTTGCAGTACTGGGGGTTGAACTCAGGACCCTATTTGCCAGGCTAGTGCTTATTCTACTGAGCTATCTCCCTGACCTTATGTTAAATTTGATTTTAATATGACTAATTTTTGTTTGTTATTGTATTTTTGAGGAGTAGATTTTTAAATTGTTATCTTTCACTGATATTTTCATTTCAAGTGTTTTTCTATATCCTTGAACATATTTATATTAACTTAGAGTCTTATCATATTCATTTTATCTATGTCAATTGTACATTTTTTGTTACTAATTGTTTTATTTAAGGGACAGATAAGACATTTTTCTACCTTTTTCTCACCTAATATTTCAATAATTGCCAGAAATGACAATGCCATGTTTCTTAGAATATAGATTTTATTGTCTTAATTTAAATGGTGTGGAAGTTTGTTTTAACAGCAACTTTATTGTGTATCCTTTCATAATGTCATCAGTAAAATTTAGCCTTATCTGTAATGCCAGTCTGCTAGTACACTGTTTTAAAAAAATAAAAGTTTCCTATTTGGAGTTTAGTATTTGATGAAATACCTTCAATTTTGTTGAGCCATGCATTAGTTCTAAAAATTATTTATATTAGAGTTGTACAGATCTTTGCTCTTCATCTTGAAGTTTTAATCTATATTAAGTATCTTAGTATCTGACCCAGCAAGTTCAAGAGGACTACTATGTGGATAATACATTTCTGTCCTTGTGGGAGTTCTTCTTCCTCTTCCTCTTCCTCTTCCTCTTCCTCTTCCTCTTCCTCTTCCTCTTCCTCTTCCTCTTCTTCTTCTTCTTCTTCTTCTTCTTCTTCTTCTTTCTTCTTCACTTCAAATGTATAGTCAATCTCTGACCTTTGTTTTTTACATCAGCACGGTAAGATCATAATTTTGTTCTGCAGTATTGTTCTTGTGTCTATCTGAAATATAAACCTGTGGGTATTCAAGGCAGAATGCTAAGATTTAAATTCTGATGTTTATTTCCTTATTCAGGTATTGTGGTGCTGAGCTATATATTGTAAGTCCTAGGGAAATTTTGCACTATTTCAGATAACTTGTCCAACTTATTAAAATAGGAGAACAAATTCACTACAACTTACTCTGATCTGGCTTAACATAAATATTTCTCTTTTATGTAATTTTTTAAAAAAGAGTAATATAGATTTTTATTAGTTTTTTTGGGGAAACACTATTTTGAACGGAAAAGGAAGTTAAATAATGGGTAAAATTATGATTTATAAAGAAATATGCAATTGTTGACATTTAAGGACATGGATGTGACAGACTGATTCCTTAAATGCTATGGGTTTTTTAATAAAAGTGTTAATGTAAAGACAGAGTAGAAGTGTTTTTCTTTTTTCTGATTCAAAATGTTTTTGCAAATATTCAGTCTGCTCTGCTTTTTCACATAGAATTCTGCATGAATACTGGCTTTTCTAACATTTGAAAGTAGAAGCAGAGTTTATCCTTCATTGGTTGGAATAATCACACTGTGCAGCTAGGTCTCCGTAGAATTACTGCATGCTCTACAGAGGAGCTATTCACCAGTCCCTCACCAGGACCTTCTCATAGAACAGATGCTGTGTGCCCTTTCTGACATCTAATTTAAATTCTCTTCATTTAGCGTTCTAAGAAGCATTTAAGGAATTCTCTAATATAACACAAAGTTAATCTGCAAGTGTTACATTGTCTTCTTCCAAAGTTTTCTGTCTTCTACAGAAGATGTACAACTGGGAGCAGTATATCTGTCAACAGAAGAAAACTTCACAGATATTTACATGAAACAGGAAAACATGGTTCAGCATGAGGACAATTGATGTTTGTCTTCAAAGGATTTTCACTGTGGTTTGAAATGTGCTAAAAAAATTATATGATGTGTGTGTGTGTGTGTGTGTGTGTGTGTGTGTGTGTGTGTGTATACATGTAATTTTTTAGGGCTGGCCAGATAGCTCCGTGGACTAAAGTGCCACTTGGGCAGAGTGCAGTGGCCAGGTTCCATCCTCAACATGCCCTGCAGACTCCACCCACAGGGCATGCTGAGGCCATGATTGGGAATGGGCAATGTGGAGTGTGCTTGTAATCCCAACACTTGGGAGGCTGAAAACAGGAAGATCACTACGAGTCTAATCTGTGTAGTGAGACTCTGTACACCTTGTAGTAAATACATTAATAAAAGCCACTTGAAGAATATTTAGATAAACAAACTCACCAATGTTTTATTGTTATGTTAAATTTGATTTTAATATATCCAGTTTTTGTCTGGCTCAAAATGTTTGTCTTACCTTCACGATATAGACCACCAATTTAACCGCTAATCTCAAATTTTCTCTGACTCTGAATCCCTTGTGCTGTACTTTATGAGGTACTCTTTCATCTACACAGCACAATTATGCCCTCATATCTGTACTGATCTGAGCAATCACACCTCTTTCTTTTGCCTTTTTTTCATGGAACTGCAGATTGAACTCAGGGCCTTGTGCTTGCCATGCAAGTGCTTATTCCACTGAGCCATCTTCCCAGCCCCTTGATTTTGTTTGCCTTTACCTTTTTATTGTATTTTAATTATTTTGTTAAATCACATCTCTTTCAACTAAATCATTTCTCCTATCCTTCTTCCCTGCCAAACTTCGTCTGTATATCAGCTCAGTCTCCATACTCTATACTCAGCTGCAGTGGGAGGAAGTCCCTGACCTCACAGGATGGTGCCCACACACATTTGTCGCATACTACTTGTGGCAGAGTACTCACTGTTACTCATAATCTATTTGTTTTCAGGCTTCTTCCCTTCTAATGTCACCCAGCCCTCTCATCTTTAACCAGTATATTCCAAGCCTCTTGCACAAGACTTACTTTTACCATCCTCTGTCTGCATCCTCTTATTTCATAGAGAAAAAGAACCCATCAGGGAGAAATCCTATCAATTTCTATCTCATACACCTATCTGCATTTGCCCTGCCATTTGGCCTTTTATGTTAGTCTCATAGGAAACCTTATCCTCAGTCTTGTCCAAAAATCATTCTTCCACTTTGCTTCAAACGCCGTCTCCTTCAGCACCCTGCTTGATAAATTATCATCTTTGTCTACTACATTTTCTGCATCTTTTTTTTGCCGCTGCTATGTCCCCTGAAATGTACATACTTGCTTGTTTTTAGTTATTGAAAAGCTATCTCAACAGCACATTGCCCTTGGCTAGATTTCTCCATACTTTTTTAAATCAAGATTTTAAACAATATTCTCTAACTGTTTCATTCTATATTCATTCAATTTTTCTAAAATGTCTCATTATAATCCAATGATTGTCCTCAATTAGATTATCAGTGACTTAGCAAATGTCTGGTCTCTCTGGAATGTCTTATGTTAGATTTCTCGTTACCATTTGGCATTCATAACCAGTTGTTCTTAGTTTTCTGTTATACTTTCTCCTTCCTTTTGTTGCCTTATGTTTAGAGTGCTTCCTACCAGGCTTTCTTTAAAGTGATCCTTAGACTATAACCTGGAGAATGGCACTTGGGCTTTAGCTCCATTGTCTAAAGTACAAAATACAATCCCATGAGCAATAACTAAGAATCTCTTCATAGTACAGTCCCTGAATTCCTGTGTGATTTTCCTGTATGCTCTCTCATATACTAATAACCACTTTATACAATTTTCACTATTAAAAATTGCTGGGTATTGCAAGCATCCTTAACTTTCCTGTCTAGGTATATTTCATGCCACCTGAGACTGTGTCTGTCCTTGGTCTCCCAGCATGGACTTTAAGTCTATATGTGAGAATTTCACTGTCTGCCTTCCACATTCCATATGGTCACATCAAGAGAAACTGTATGACTTCTTCACTCATCACCCACAAACCCTTCTGTTAATTTATCACAGTATTTGGTCTGTGTTTTAAAGGTGTTTTATTTGTTAGGAATACTCCAGTAGAATTTGTTAATTCTCCCAACATGTATATTATGTAAACTGAACATTTACCATAAAGACAAACAAGATATAGACTGTACCCTGGAAGAGTTTAGAGTCTAGTGAGCTCGACAGGGGAATCTATACTGGAGTGTTCTAAAAGGGGACCATGGAGGAATGAAAGGAACAGGGAAGGTACAGTGAATCCTCCAGTAGGCAGAGATATACAGGTGAATTTTCTGAGATGAAGTATTCAAATAAAGGCAAGGGGGGAAAGCCCTCCCAGGAAAAAGCAATGAGTGATATAAAAGCATAAAAACAGTAATCAAAAGTTCTCTGTGTCTTGCCTTATTTTGTGCTTTCAGCACTTAGCAGAGTTCTTGCAGTAGATATTTGGATAAATTAATTTGAAACATCAGTGAAATATATATTATTATCAAGAAAAAAATACCCATACATGGAAAACTTGTTTTCCAGAGTATGTTTTGATAAAAACAAGATTGTGGGTGGTTGTTTAGTAATTGACATTAATTATCCATAATCATGGCAGTTTTCAATCGCATTTAGTTATAACACAACGAATGCTATTTTCCAAAACATTAGCTCTACTTTTCCTGACATATCCTGGCTGTTAGCCTTTGAATATTTTCTGTCAGACAACACATCTGTATCATTCTATTTTATAACATCACCACAGCTTTCTTTTCCTGCTTCATATTTTCTACTTATTGTTCTTCAACTCACTGGAAAAAGACATGAAAAACCATGAAGTGGGTCTCACAGATTTTAGCTTGTCACTTTGCCTGTAATCCCAGTTTAGTCTGAATTTATAGTCTCTTAGTTAATGGTAATTTTAGTGTGGTTAAAAGGATGTATTTGGGAAAAATATTTGTAATTACTTTATGGTTGTAATTGGTCAGTGGAATAATTTCTAGATGCACTCTGATTATTTCTGGTCCATGAAGATCTGCAGTTAAAAGACAAATGTCTATCTCCACTCTAACTTTTTTCAGGAAAAGAAAAAGTAGTATCAATAGTAGAAGGAACTAAAATTTAAAAAAGGAAATCAAGATTTATATAGGTAGGCAGATTCAATTATTTACATTACTTGGGAATTTTGTTGAATTATTCAATTTCTTTGTGTTTTATTTTCTATTTTGAAAAAATTGTGGTATTATATTTATTAGGCTTTTATACAATGTAATGAGATGAAATACAAAGTAGTTCCCAATATGCATTAGCTCCCAAATAGTTCTGAATGCTTATACAAGTATTTAACACATTCAGAGGCAGTGGAGTAATGAAATTCATTGTACTTAGAAAGTCAGCTTTACTACCTTTCTCTGAGCAAGTGAAACAGTTCCTGGATGCCTTCTTAATGGGAGAGAGAGTAGAACTACAGTTTTGTGTCGTTTATGAGAGGTTGTGCTACAAATTTTGAATTATACTGAATAAATAATATCATGAAATCTATATCAGATTTTTCTCATATCTTTTTTTTAATGTTTTTGGTACAGGGTCTCACTAGGCAGCTTGGACTCATAGGGATAATCCTGTTTCAGCCTCCCCAGTGGCAGAATTACAGGCATGTGCCAACACACCCTGTCTTGGTGGTAGGCTTGGCATACCTGAGGCAGGGACGACACAGCATGTGGAACTGGACACTGAACCCTGGTACTTTTGTTTGCAAAGGCAGGAGCTTAGACCACTGAGCTGTCTCTGCGACCTATGTTTTTGAATTAGAGTCTGGCTATGTAGCCCAGGCTGAATTTAATCTTTCAAATTAATTAACTAACTAATTAATTAATTAATTTGGTACAGGGTTTGCTATGCAGCTTGGGCTCACAGTGATTCTCCTGTCTCAGCTTCCCCACACTGGGATTACAGGCATGCATCATCAGCACTGGTTTTGGTAGCCAGCACAGCACACCCAGGATTCTGAACTGGCATGGTATGCTGTACCAGGGCTCTAACCTAGGTCTTTGTGCTTGCCTGTCAGGTGTTTAGACAGCTGAGCTATCTCATCAGCCCATGTGATGACAGATATTGGTGCTAGAGATTCCACTAAAGAACTCCAGGTGTACTCAACTTATTGAATTCATCCAAAAGATCCCTTGTGTTCATCATTCTGCATACACTGCTAAATGTTTAAAGGTCTGCCTGGCAAGGATGTGGCTTCAATTTCTGGTTCCACATTCCATGCTAGCCCTGAAAAACTGGGCGGGCCATGCCAGCCACTGAGACCAGGTGTGGTGGTGCACGCCTGTAATCCCCGTGGTGGTGAGGCTGAGACAGGAGGATCACTGTAAGTTTGAGACAGATGATGAGACCCTGTACCACATAAATAAATAAAGATTAAAAAAAAGTTTTCAAAAATTACTGTTTCAGTAATTTCACAATTTCCAAGTAAAATTATTCATATAAAAGTGTCTTAAATGTAGGACTTTACAAAGATAGTTTTGATTATATTTATATTTGTTTATTGTATTAATTTTTCTCATTTTTTTATATTTGTATTTGTGTTGCTAATAATTCTGTTGGTATTTTAAGGTTGATCGGTTCTAATTAGACAGCTATTTGTAGAAGGTGTATCTGCTATGTTGCCATCATTCCATAAATGGAGAGAGATACATGATGTGTAAGATGAGTATTATTTCCATTTCTTTGGATATTATTCTACCTGGCAGACTACTAGCAATCTTTTAGTTAACTAGGGTAAAAGTTTACATTTGTTATTCTTAAAATAGCATAGGACATCCTGGCATCATCAAATACAGAAAAACCACAGCCCTTTGAGAAGAACTAATGAATATGCAATAATAGGTGTGTCAAAATGAGAAAGCTGAGGCTGAGTTCTTTGGACACGTGTAAAATTATGTATGCACAGAAGAATTTGCATATGTATGCTAAGGTGAAAAGAAAGTACAGCCGACAGAGAGGACAGAAACTATGATTTCAAGTTACTGGAATGCAGTGAATGTTATTGGATCTGAAAAGACTGAAAGATTCAGAGAAGAAAATTAGAAGAAGAAAGACACAGTATTGTTTTTATTTTATAGTAAAAGGTAAAACAAAATTTTGTAACATGATGATAGAATAACAATAGTCATCACATTGCATATTATGACTTTTACAGTAGTACAGGTATGGGCATAAAATATTTTCTAATCAGTATTAGCACAAACATCCCTTTTCCATGAACTGAAAAATGCTAATGGTATTACTAACTTGTGTTTTTTCTCCCTTTTCCCTTCCTTTCTTTCACATTTTCCCAACTTAGCATATGTTAGGCAAGTGATTTACCTGTGAACTCATATTTTTACTTTCAATATGGGACAAGGATTTGCTAATTTGCTAACTTGTGATCCTGCCATTTCAGTCTTGCAAGAAGATGAAGTGACAATTTTATTCTTGCTTGGCAGGTGAAATGGACTGGATTTAATCTATGAATCCTGGTGGACCTAAAGCGAAGTGTGTTTCCAACAGTGTTTCCCAAATAAACATGACCACAAACATCACTCCTTGAAGCAAACAAGTTCTGCAGGTAGAGTGACAGCCAAACAAATTATTAGGGCCTTAACTTTCTAGTCTTACCTTGCAGTAGATGGTTCTGCCATAGAATGGCAGGTTGCCTCTCATTGTCACCTGTAGTTCACCATTCAGTGAACATGTGTTCCCTGTTAGAGGCTGTCCTAAATTTGGACACAAGAGAGGACACAATATACTTTGGACTATAGAATAAGAAACTCCTAGGCTTTTGCTACTTGCTTCTATTCAGAACATAAAGTTTTTTTTTTTTTTTTTTTTAAGTTTAGCAAGGCATAATCTCTTTGTATTTTTGTGTGCCATAATTTTCTTACCTTGTTACAGGCATCACCTCTGTACCTTCAGTATAAAACATCCTGGAAATTTATTTCCTCACACTTCTGGAAATCTATTTAAATTCAAATGTCACATACACAATCTAATATGCACAAGGGTATAAGTATTCAACATGAAAGAATAATTCATTCATCCTCCTGCTCTGAAGAGTTTTATTCCTAAATCACATCTTCATACTTTTGTTTTGACTACAGGTTTGTGTCTCACCTTAAAATTCCATGTTGAAATCTTGTTCCCGTTTGTGAAGGCACTGGGAGGAGGAGCCCCTGGGAAGTGTGAGACTTAATCCCTCAGAGAGGGGCTAGCCTCTATATAAAAGGAAACCTGAGCCATCTCCCCGGCCCCTCTGCCTTCTTGAAACTACGTAAAGATGCAAGTCTGAGCTGCAGTCCACAACCTAGAAAGGCCTTGCTAGAACCCAACAAAACCAGTTACCCTTATCTCTGGCATCCATACTAGGACTGTGTGTAATGTGTCTTTTGTTATAAGCCATCCAGCATGCAGTACTTTATTACAGTAGCCCAGACTGTCTGCACCTGCAGCTGTCCATGAGAGAGCCTGTACACGTAAGATACGTAAAAACTCCCTAAAACAAGACCCTCATTTTGTCTCTACTGTATCATTAATTTTAAAATAGTGTCTGCCATGTGACAGACTTGTCAGTAAGTCACTTTCCAGTCAATGAGTTAAATATGCATGAAATTGTGGCACTGAAATGCCAGGGAGCGTAGTTGTGGCAAGCCATTCCAAGGACGACATTTACATTATTTTATATACGCAATCTAGAGACAGCTTTTTGGCAGCTTGTGCCTAATTACTTGAGTAGCTGATATTTCTTATAAACAGTTGTGACTGATGCTTTTTTGAGACTTTGAGGTATACACTTACTCATCTGGGAACATCAAGTACATGACTACTTATGGATTGATAAATCGATCCCAAGATACTAATGTGAGTGTTTTCTAGTGAGAAAATAATGTAAGGAACAACCATTTTGTGTCTGTATATACAAAATAGTTAGGATAGATATACAGCTACTTTCTCTTAATTCAGTGAGAAGGAAGATCTGTATTAATACTGTTTGAACAGGATATCACATGTTCTTCTGTACTATGAATAACCACTATGAAGACAACAATAGACAATGTAATAATTATTGTAACTGTCCTACTAACCTGTATTGAAACTGTCTCATTGCTATTTGTTTCTCAATAAATTAATAAAAAAGGAACAATGTAAAGTTTCCTCCTTCTGGGCTTTATCAAATATTGGGCATCTACAAAGTTTATTATCCTACCAAGACACACAGTGAAAAAAATGCCATGGCTTGTCTTTCTGGGAAACAGAAATTAAGTAGATATTAAGGACTAGTAAGTGCTCCAATTGTAGAGTAAACAGATAGTAGGTAAAGGCCAGAGCAGGGGAATGAGAAAAACTCAATAGCCATGTCTTTCTTTTTGTTTAGGTGAATTTATCAGACCAAATGTTCCATAAAGTTATCAAGCAAGAGAATTAGTTTCTCTTTCTTTGGATAATTTATTAGTCTGAGTGATGTAAATGATTTGACCAAGCACACAGTATCATTCACCCTAATGGGAGGAAACACCTTCCATATGCCCATGAACTATCTTGCTTTTTCTCATTCCCTCCAGGTCATTTTTTTTTCTGACAGGCAGATCCACATGACCAAATGTCCTTATAGAGATTACCTAGTTTGTGGTGTCTTAAACTGAGTATGCCTAAAATTTCTCATTCTCCTATATTCCAAGAACAATTGTGTCTGTGCAGGATGTGTCCTATAACAGTCAACGGCATTTTTTATATTTTAGGTAATCAGGGCAAAAACTTCAGCTTCTTAGACTCTCCTCTCTTGAAGCCCAATCTTATCTATCAAAGTTAAACTGACATTACTTTCAGAATTAACCAAGGCTATAACTGCTTCACTAATGCAGGTGGAGTCTCACACACACGCCATACTTTCAGTATTCCACAGCTATTTCTAGGATCTCTGCCAAACATTTATTTCATAACAGTCAACCATCTGTGCATGTTGGTAGCTGCTGAAATTGATTATTGACTGTACACAGAAGAGCTGGCCCCACCAGGGGAATTAATGCCCTTTCTTCCCATGCCCCCCAGGGCTCCGCCTACACCACGTTGCATCTTTGACCTGACCCTTCCCACCGCCCCCATTTCTCCAGTCACCCTTGTGTCCTGCTCTTTCTGAACATTCCAGACAGACTCTCCCCATGAAGTGCCGTAATGCTCTGCTCCTTCTATCTAGGATACTATACTCTGTTATTATTTAGTTGCTCTCTTGTATATTTTTAACAATCCTTTTAGTGTTTCTTTCCTTTTGAGGCTACCTTGATCATTGCATACAACTAATTTCTTGCTGAACTTTCTAAGGTCTCTGTGTTGTTTTCTGCATGAATTTGAGTAGCATCCTCTGGATTCATCCTCACGATAATGTGTACTCTGTGAGTACAGGCATTTGAGATTTTTGCCCGCTTTTCTTATTGTTTCATTAAATTATCCCAAAACTTAACATAATACCTTTAAGCGTAGGTGGTATATGCCTACTGAATGAATAAATGTGAGTATGAATTAGTTGAAAGCTGTTATGATTTTTCTCTTTTTTTAATATTTCATATTGGAGGGCTCACTGGAAGTCTCATTGGAAATCTTTTGACACAGAAATCTTTGACACTCTCAAATTGTTTTTGTCTATTATGCCTTATTGCTATACTTCCAATTATCTGTCCAAATCATGCTACCTGGCTATATAGGACCTTGGGTCTGTTTCAGAAGAAGTTTAGGTGTATGCTCTCAGTCTACATTTTAAATTTTTAAAGTAAAAGTTCCATTACAGCTTATCATTTGACAGCTGTTTCTGGAGCGTGTTATTATATTGTCCATGTACACAAAAGAGGAAGAATTTCCAAAAATATCAGTTTTGTACTGGCAAGTGCATGTCCATCTTCTGTTGATTAATTTTTTAAGTATGTGTTTTCTGCATGCACTTGAGGATGTAGAGGTTCTATATGTGTTAAGGAAGACAATCCACTCAAAAAAATTTAGACACTAACTTATATGCTATCATTTTCTTTGCAGAGTTTTTGAATCTTAGTTTACTATTATTCTTTGTCAGTATTCTTGACCACTATTTTTATACTAATTTTCTTAATTAGAATTGGACCATTAGTGATTTCTTATCACATTAAATGTTTTAGAAATACTATTCATAGCTACGACATAGCATTGCATAGTTCATGCTGTAATGTATTTTATTTGGCCATTTCTCCATTGCTTAGCTTTTAAATTTTTCTTATTAACAAATACTACCAAAATGACATCTTTGTATACATTTTTTGTTATCATTTTATACATTTTCCTTATGATAATTTTTATCTATTTATTTATTTTTCTGTATTTTAAAGAAAGGTCTACAGGGTGTTCAGGATCTCACTGTCAGATCGGACTCATAGTGATTCTTCTATTTACAGCCTCCCAAGAGCTGGGATTATAGGCACGCGCCATCAGGCCCAGCATCAATTGCTATCTCAGAGTGCCCCGGGGGGGGGCCAGCAGGGCAGGCCCGGCGATCAAATCCCCTGCCCCTTCTCCTGCTTGCAGGTGTTTAAAACAGTTGACCTATTTAACTGGCCCTAAATAAAGTTGAGAAGGATTTTTTTTTTTATTTTTTGGCTGGCTCAGGATCCTGTAAGGGCAGGTATGGTAAGGCATATGGAGCTGGGGATTGATCCACGCCTGACTGGATTTGCCAGAGCAGGCACTTAAACAACTGAACTAACCTGCAAGTCTCCCATGATAAATGTTAGTGATAGTAGAGAAGTAGTATTGAAAATAAACCATAAATAATATGTGTGATTTCCATGCTCTGAAGAATCATATAACTTGATTAGAGAGATCACAATGGCAATAGCTACTTTTAGTTATGACAGACACATTATAGAGCTTAAATAATTTAGAGGTAGCAATAGGGGCATTTCAGAATTAGTGGGTATGAGAACACCATCTCAAAGTAAACGAAGTGTTAATAGGAAGTTTAAATGCATACTTACTTGTCCATTAAGTACAATGCTACTTTGCCTATGGCTTCCCACATCCCAAACAAAGAATGTATAAAAATTACTCAAGGAGCAGAGAAATTCTGTATGAAACTGGTTTTGAACAAAATTTTCAAACTTCGGTGGTTGGTGACATCAGAGATTACTAGGACTACTCTTACGGCTATCAGGGCTGTTTCCTGGAGGCCTGAGCTGTGCCTGTGCATGACTCCAGTGTCAGGGTTTGGGCTATGGCTCTGGAGGGTATGGATATGACTGCCACTGCTGTGTTACTATGGAAGACGCTGGCCATCCGGCTTTTATGAAGAAACCTTGCACAAGACTGAGGTCTTGAGGTGTTTTTCTTGCTGCTCATTCTTCAGCTCATGAATGTGTCTCATATTAAATACTTATCAGCCAATAGTAGGATACTGTGACAAATCTTCAGATTTCAGCAGGTCACAACTTGCAGTTTTTATTTCAAAGAGACTTTTTTTTTTTCTTTTGGGATATGTATTTTGGCATAACTCATCTTTCAGGTTGTTTATGTGATCCATGCAGAAAATCTCATGCTAAACATATTTTGATACTTTAAATGCATCATAGTTATCTCTTCTTTCCCCTTATGAATAATTTATAATATGTATAGACATTGTATGTATCAGCGTTTTGTGTGTGTGTGTGTGTGTCTGTGTGTGTGTGTGTGTGCGCACATGTGCACACTTTAGGACAATTTCCAGATGATGGTGTTCTTTCTATAATTCCAAGCAACTTCGAGGGCATGGAGAATGCCAGCAGTTCTTTGCACACTCCCCACCAAGTATATCAGTGCAGCTTCAGCTACTCTTTACCACTTTCACATTTTAGGCAGTAAGGTTAATAGACCACATTATTCCACCATTTATTACTGTTTACTCCAAGTCATGTTGTCTTTTGCTATTTATCAGGAACAAACAACCTTGTAATGCTGGAAGCTGTGTTCTTAATGAGTTTCTTCTCCTGTGGTTACCCTTTTGGCCTCACTTAAGTGACAACTAAAGGAGCTCAGGGAGCTTGCACAAACTTGCTGGAACACTATGGCTAGCGGACACATTAGTCTTGCTTCCAGGTAACCAGTTTTACCTTGATTTACATGTACTTATTTGTGTGTCCCTCCACTGGTTGCCCAAACAAGCCTTTACCATACTATATATTTTTGTTCCTTAAGATGTTCCAAAAGACTATTTTCTGTTGATTTTGTCTTACTCCATCAATGATAAGACTTCTTGTATTTATGTAACTCAGTTTATGATTCTGTTTTAAAAGCAACACTCCTAGGCTATATTACCTGTAATTTTCATGGTAATGATATTTGTTTTTACATTTCTTCAGGTAATTGTGTTACCCTATGGTGCTCTGTTTACCTGATATTGCCCCCACATCATTAGTGATTTCAACTTCTTCATATTGTCTAACTTTTATATTCAAATATTTTATTCACTGATGCAAAAATCTTGCATATGTAGTAATTTATGGAACTCATGTGTGTTCAGTTCTCAGGAGTAATGATTTCTTGCATTTGTTTTTAAATTCATGACAGACTTTAAAAGAGACCATGTTTAAAACTCTCACTGAAAATTTGGCCGACATGTGATTCACCTACATGATTTATGACAGTGTTATCCTTAGTAATGGATTGTGTATGTCAACCTGGTCTAAGGATCAGAGACGAAATTAAAATAATACAAAAAAAATTAAAAAATTCATAAACAATCGCTACATTTCATATTCTTTGAAAACATAGAATGATCATGACAAGTGAAGTAAAATTTGTTTGCAGTCTGGGAATATTGTCAGTGAGTGTGTTCAACTCTTTGCTCCAAAGATAGAAGGAGCAACATCAGTTACATGATAAATATCAGATACAACAGATCTCAGACAAGTAGAATTATAGGAACCAATACCAAATGTTTATGAACTTATAAAATGACATTTTAATTCACATATAGTACAAAAATTATATTGTTAGACAAACATTGGCAATATTTAAAAAATAGTCGTATGGAGCTCAATGCACTTGTGGTTTTTTTTTTTTTAATGCTTGGTAAAGCTACAGTGGGTAAAGCTTCCTTTGGTAAACTGCATTACATATTTGTACAATTTATCTGAACAAGATTAATGTATCATCAGATTGTGACAATCTGTAGTATCAGAGGGTGAAAGACAAAAAGAATTTCCTGAAATCTCAATGGACTTACAAGCTAGATGGAAACTCAGGTAATAAATACCTAATTTCAACTCTCTGTTAAATTGTAAATAAGATGCAGACATGCACTGGATACAATGGGGCATCTAGCAAAGACATTGAATCAAGCTATATGTGATAAGCAAAACCTCTCCCCAAAGATACTGCTTGGTCTTGATATGAAGGAAAAATAGACAAAAACAGGAATTACAATATGCTTCTCATGGTGATTTCATCAGTCGGAGTGTTCTAGGTAGCTCAGTTTCTCATGACATAAAACCACACACAGACTTCTTTAGTAAATATATAAACCATGCATTATTTTTTATAGAGATCCATTTAGAAACTAAAGAATTACAAGTACATTTTGACTTCCTGTAGGGGTCTTCCAACTCCATAAGCAATATCAACGTTAAAATGTAGTAGCCATGATACAGGAATTACCAGAAATTAGAAGAACAAGAAACTGGGGAGAATTTGAAGAATCAGTTCTCTGGTTGCCAACTTCTTACAGAGCTAAAAGACATAAAACATAAAAAGAATTATAGCAGAAAGATAGTATTCTTATCACCATAGGTGTTGATAAGAAATATATTAGTCCTTTTTTCATTATTGATATTACAAAGCTATTAAAAAGTTAAAATTATATTTTATTTCATGATTAATAGTATATAGAATTTTAACATTTTCAGAGAGGTTTGTAAATACAATATATACAACAGCTTTTCGATAAAATTCAAATATCATGCAAAGTCTGTTTCATTTTCTTCAGTATGAAGTTAGACACATTGCTCAGTCCCATGTCAAATTAAAAGTGACGTATTCAGAACCAGAAGACAAATTGTTTAACTTCAGTTTTCTGGACTGTTTAGAGAAAACTCTAAAGAACACATTGGTCTGTTGACAGTTGACAAGTGAAGCTTGGTTTCAAAGTAGCATCAACCTTCTACCATGCAGTAGGGCTACAAAACAAATTCAAAAAGCTCACACTTTTCTGCATTTGATCTCCATATGCATACTAAACTCATGTTCTGGGGCTGGGGAGATGGCTCAGTAGAATAAGTGCTTGCCTGGCAAGTGCATAGGGCCTGAGTTCAATCTCTGGTTCTGCCAAAAAATAAATATAAACAAACAAACAAACATGTTCTATGTTTATCACTGAGATAACTTTGTGTCCTGGTGAGGAAAGGATGTCCATCTCTCTTGGATCAATGTAGTACTGAGTATGGCTGAGGGAATTTGTTACAGAAAGAAGACCTACAGTGACTCTTCACTAGAATGGCACAAATGGGAAATGCAAAAGGAAGGTTTACTTCCTTTTCTTTAGAGGAGTGCCAATCTTTGCCTTCACTTTGGGTGTTTTCTTCTGGTCTCCAACACAGACCCGTCTGTCTCCTGGTACAGCCTCACACAAGACACTACACGGAGCTCCAGACCTTCCACTGGAGTCCCCGGTGCACAGACAGACCTTTTTTACCTGTCTGGACTTGACTCTGTGGGCAGTCCTTGTAAGCCAATCTCACAAATATTTAACATGTTTGTATATCTTGCATTAAACCTTTCTCTTATAAACAATAAATGACACACATGACAATTCTTTTTGATCTCTCTCTGAGCCTCAATTGGGTGAAAAATGTGCATAATGAAGTTAATAATATTACCAGTGATTTAATTTTAATAATTTAGGTGTTGAGAGTATTCTGAATAAAAATGTTATGGAACTGAATTAAATTTTTTATTATACAAAAATATCCTCACAAACATGAGACAGGGATCTAGCTGAGAAATAGAAAATTTTATTGCATGATCTAACTTCAATTCCAGCCATGCTGAAATAAAGAGAAAAAGAATCACTACATGTTTATTTCATGATAGATAATATGTCATCAGTCCATATTTCTATGGATCCAAAGTCTGCCAAAGCAGGACCACACTTGCTGGGGGTATCTTGTTATCTTTCCCATTGTCAAAAATAAAGCCAGGCATCAGATGTCAGCTGTATTGAGGCCTTGTCTGAAGGATGTAGAGAAAAATTTGCTTCTGTACTGATTCTTATGGTTGATAGCATTCTGGTTTTCATAGTCCCATATTCATGCTGGCTGTCAGGAGCACCTAGAGGCCACAGGCAATGCTTACTGTTGGCCTTCTCCATTTTGAAAATGCAAAAGCATATCACATTCTCTTTCTTCTGACTCTGATTTACTCTGCTGCTATAAGATAGAAAAAGTGGCTTTAACAGCCATTTAAATAAATAAGTATACCTCAGTAGTCTCCCATGTGAGTCAGAGGACCCTGCCTAGTCATGAAAGTGATAATAATCATAGTGCTAGGGCATTAGGTGGGTAATGTCAGATGTGCACATTTAAGAGGTAGAAATCATGGGGGCCATACTGGCATGGTGCATTGCACAGAGACATATTCTCGGTGATAGCTAGGCTTGACTTGGTCAAAGTAATTGGCCTCAGAGCTACCCAGCAGATTGGTTGGCTACAGTTCTGGTGTGTTAGCGTGGGATCAGGCCTGATCATCAGCACTGGCTATGGACCCTGTTCTCTTCATCTCTGACCTTTCACATTATTTTTGTTTTGCTTCAAGGATGCTATGGAACAAAATATTCTGTTCCACCACAACTGTCACCATGATATTACTATTTTGGAGCCAGTGTTCTGTGGACTGAGTTCCCTAAACCAGAGGCTGAATTACACCTCCTTTTTTTTTATTTTTTGCGGAACTGGGGATTGAACTCAGGCCCTTGTGCTTGTCAGGGAAGCGCTTATTCACTGAGTCATCTCCCCTGCCTACACCTCTCTTCCTGTAAGTCACTAATGTCAACTTAGCAATGAATGATTGATGAATACAGAAAATTGGTACTTAAAAGTGATATCATTGTTTGAACTATATCTGTCTAGAGATTTTAGAACTCATAGGTGAAAAGACTAAAACCGTGTTTTGAGTTGTGGCTTACTAAAGCTCTAGAATAATATAAACAAGTCCTGATGAGTGATTTTGGACATCATTTAGAATGTCACAATGCTGATAGGGATGCAGAGAATAAATGGAAGACTCTGGAAGTCTCACTTGGGAATAAAGTCCCACTGGTATTTGTACTGCAGCCATGTGTGTTTCACGCTGGAGGAAACTTTGTCTATGTCTTCCCAAATCAGAGACTTTTAGGGAGCCTGACATTCAAGGTGGTGGAGTAATTGATCTGCCACTTAGAATTTCAAACCAGTTCACCATTCAGACTGTTTTATGAATACTGATCACTGCATTCAGAAATTTTGGGGAATCAGGAGCTAAAACAAAACAGATTCACTTACAAAATTTAAACTTAGATCAAGAAGGAACCATGTATAACTTTAGAGTCATAAGAAATTTGGTTTTAGGACTGGCCAAATAGCTCAGAAAATTAAAGTGCCTCAAGCAGGCACAAGAAACAGGGATTTGAGCCATGCTGGTTCCACCCCTAGGGCACATTCTAGATGGTGATTGAGACTGTGCATGGTGGTGCATACCTGTAATCCCAGCCCTTGGGAGGCTGAAAACATGAGGATCACTATGAGTCCTATCTACACAGTGCAACCCTGTAAACCCTATAGACAATGCCCTATACACCCCCCTCACCTAAAAAAAAGAAAGACATTTGGTTTTGAAAAAGTATGAACTGTTCACCCTTCCCTAAAAGTACAGAAAAAATATATAAAAAAGAAAAGCATAAAACTTTCTTAAAGAAGACAGCTAGTGGGCATCTGCTTGAGCTGAACCTCCCAAGGAATTGGTTAACCAGGATTCATTTCACTTATCCAGTCATTTAGGCAGAGACCACTGAAGTCATGGGCCAAGAGTCCTGCCTACTGCTTCCACTGACTACATATCTTGGCATCACCCACATGATGATACTTTAATAAGCATGCAGTTTGTGGGATCAGGCAGGCTTCCACCCTCTTGTAAGAGGAAGGCCCTGAAGCCAGGCAGGGGATCCCTGGGAAATCAGTTCATGAATCTCTATGTGAAGCCAAAAGTGCAGTGAAAACTAAAAAGTTGGAAACGCCATGAGTGTGGTCCCTGATCATTCACAATCAGATACTGTTCAACTGCTCTGTTTCTCAGCTACAATGAACTAAGTAGCTTTGCTCTACCAAACTTTTCTGCTCAGATTCCTGTGTTGGAGCCAGTCAGTTGTAGACTGAATTTCTAAAACCATAAGATACATATGCCTCTTCTCCTTCAAATTTGGGTGTTAGGGCATTGCATCCTAACAATGAAGTATTTGGCTAATTCATTTTACCTTAACCCTTGATGTCTACTTTCTATCTTTTTAGAACAAACACAAAGCTCTTGGCATGAAATCATGAGGGAAAGTGTGAGACTATGTGGCCAGAGCTTCTCAGAATGTAAACTCTCAGGACAGATCCTCATGATCCTATGTCTCATCTTCCCATTTCACTCTACTTTATGCAAGTTGGACCTCAAAGGAGCCTAGTATGTTCATGCTTCTTGGAAATCATGCTTTTTCTTCCCTTTTCCTGTAAATTTCCACCCAAGAATTATACACTCATATCTTCCTCCTCTTGGTCTTTACCCAAGAGCATCAATTTAACAGTACATTTATACATTCATATATAATGTGCATGTGTCTCATTTTTCACTGTGTATCATTCACTTATCCTTTATATTTTCTTTTTAGTTGTTCTTTGACATCCTTTTGTGTTTTATTTAATGTCTATGACTAACTCTTACTGGAGAATACAGTGTTCAGAAAATCGAAGATGTCCTTTCACATTTTGCTTGCTACCTTGAACTAACTTTGTAAATGATTGGAGATAGTTTTAGTCCTGTTATCAGTCAATAAATAGTTGGTGTGTTTAAAAGATAGGTTACATCTGTATGAGTTTACAGTGTTCTTCTTTGACTAAAATATTAGTTCTGTGGTCTTGGGAGATTTTTTTTCTTCCTTATGCCCAATTTACATAGGAAAAAAGATTGCTATTATTTACTGAAATAATGCATAAAAATTAATTTAACTTCAAGTAAAGAAATAACAAAGAAAGTTGACTCAGGTTTAAGTCCAGGCTAACAGCCTGAAATGTGGTAACTATTCAAGTTCTTTGCCAAGATGTGAATTTTAAGAAAGAGAAATAATGTATTTGATGAGAGAAAGGAAGAATTTTATGTGAAAGTTTAAATGTTTATTTTTATTTATTTTTTTTTTTTTTTGTCTTTTTGAGACAGGGTCTCACTATGCAGTTCAGTCTGGCCTTAAGCTCACTTTGTAGCTCAGGCTGGTCTCGAACTCACAACAATCCTCCTGCCTCAGCCTCCCGAGTGCTGGGAATACAGGCATGCGCCACCATGCCCGGCTCAAAAATCTATTTATTTATTTTTTATTTTTTTCTCAGAACCAGGGATTGAACTCAGGCCCTTGCGCTTGCCAGGGAAGCGCTTATTCCACTGAACTATCTCCCGGCCCCGAAAGTTTAAATGTTTAAAAGCAAGAAAAAATACAAATGAGAGGAACATGTAGAAAATTACTGGTATCGCTGCCCAATAGCTACTCTGAGGTAAAGTTGAGTTGGGTCAGAGTAAGAGAATGTGAACTTGGGTCAGAGAAGAGGAAGCGTGTGATTTAACATAAAGAGAAGCTTGTGGTAATGCTGTGAAGAGTGGCACAAGGAACTAAGAAGGTAGAAAGGACGTTCTAGGCAGTGTAGTAATCGCAGGTAGGATTTAAGGTAACATCTATCTGTTGTGTTCTGTCAGGTATTTGTGATGATTGTTTTGCTCCTTACCTACACAGGGAAGATCCAGTACACTTAATTTGCTGGAGCGTGTACCATTTAAGCTAGCATAAAGTGTTTATTTAAATCTAAGATGTGTACAGAGGTTGGTACATGAAACAATTTCTAGCAAGTGATAAAACATCTTAACTTCCTTAATATTAATTGTAGTCCATGATAGTTGTAAGAAATGTTTAGTATATAAATGGAAGATGGTGATCAAAGGTATAACATAATGAATGTTATTCTACTGGCATTTCTTAAAGCAAGAAGCAGAGGTGTGTTTTATTAGTTGATTGAAAATAAAGATACATCTGAGTGAAATGATCATATTATTTTGCTAGATAATCTCTGCTGAAGAAATATTTACAAATCAATTAGATTTATAAATCCATTATAAATAATTTATAAATAATTAGATTTATAAATCTATTATAAATATATAATTTATAAATGCAATTTCAGTCAATTATTTTATAAATCTTTCATTAAACATGAAAGTAAACTGTGATTTTGTATTGTCTGTTTAGAAAATATAAATCTCACTGATGTCTTGAAAAGTAATATCCATGAGAAAAGAAATGCAAACAATTAGACTACAGTATAGAAGTGA
>PVKA01037138.1:0-21237 GCA_004027165.1 Ctenomys sociabilis | reverse complement strand
TTCAATAATTATTTTCCTAGTGGATGACCATAGTACTAGAAGCCGACATAATATCCTGTCCAACCACCATTAGTGCAGATCTTGCCTCTCATAGAATTATGTAGAAGCACAGCGTTATCTATCCCAACTGTACTGTCTATACACACACATCATGATTTTTTCTTTCTACACCCCTTCCTTTGTCTACACCTGTCAAAGGCGGGCACTCCATTGTCATTTAACTAACTTAGGTGCTTGAACTCGACAACACAATCCAACACAGTCCAGCATTCTACCACCATAGTGAATTATTCAAAGAAATTGTCGACCATAACCATTTACAGCTCAGCTTAATATTATGGCCCCACGATGTATACTTCATTATTATACTTTTCTGCTGGATGGTTAAGACCTAGATAGATCAAGACTTATATGCCAACACATGAACTTTATATTTCCTATGTGGTCAGTGAAGTCCTCTCAGGATTTATCTTGTAGTCCTGTACCTTATTCTGTAGTTCCTTTGTCTGTGTCATCCATGTGGATGAGTCACAGGCAATGCTTGACCAGTTTGCTCTCTGTGAGAGCCTGAGAGAAAGTTTTCTCTTCATGTGACTCTCCCCAGGCACACTATAGAACTTCAATCTCTTTCCTCTGTGGCTCCATAATCTCCTTGTTCTGAAAATTTAGAGCTCACCTGAGTTTCATGATGTTGCAGTACAGGTTCTCCTATGTCCTGAGTCTTCGCTGACCTTGAAAGGCTAGGGCCAAAATGTTGGCTGGCCTTGTGGCTCTTCTGTTTCTCCAACTCTGACTTGTGAGCTTAGGTTGTTAACCATCCAGAAGAAAAGCTGATTAGTATCCTGCAGCATATGCCATTCACTTTGCCTTATCTGACTCAATTGATGTTACTTGTTGTACGTTTCCTTTTGTATTTCTGCTTTTTGCTTGTTATACTAGGGAGACTATACGATATTTACACATATGTGTCTGGTTTATTTTTATTTTTATTTTTATTTATTTATTTATTTTTTGTCTTTTTGAGACAGGGTCTCACTATGCAGTTCAGGCTGGCCTTAAGCTCACTTTGTAGCTCAGGCTGGTCTCGAACTCACAACAATCCTCCTGCCTCAGCCTCCTGGTTTATTTCACTTATGAGTATATGTTCAAGTGGCATCCACTTCAGTAAAAATGCTTCAAACTTATCATTATTAATAGCTGAGTAACACTCCGTTATATAGAAATAACACATCTTTTTCAACCATTCCTCATGTGATGGACATCTTGATTGTTTCCAAGATTTTGCTATCACACATTGCGCTGCTATAAACATAGGTACACATATATCTCTATGATACAATGTATCCAAATCCTTTGGGAAAATTCCCGGTAGGGGGATAGCCGGCTTGAATGGGATTTCTAGTCCTACTCTTTTGAGGAGTCTCCACAGTGACCTCCACAATGGTTGTACCAGTCTACATTCCCACCAGCAGTGGAGAAGTGTTCCCTTTTCCCCACATCCTCTCCAACATTTGTTGTTGGTTGATTTCCTTATGATAGCCATTCTTTCTGGAGTGAGATGGTATCTGGGTGTTGTTTTTATTTGCATTTCATGAATGGCTAGTGATGTGGAGCATTTTTTCACATATTTGTTCGCTTCTTTAATTTCGTCCTCTGAGAAGTGTGTCTTCTTCTCACATGCCCATTTCTGAATTGGGACCTGAGGATCAGTGGAATAGATTAGAAGATGCAGAGGCATCTACAAAAACACTCAGCCATCTTATCTTCGACAAAGGGGCTACACAAGCTCACTGGAAGAAAGAAAGCGTCTTTAACAAATGGTGCTGGAAACATGGCTTTCCACATGCCTAAGACTACAACTTGACCCAGCTCTATCACCATGCACTAAGTTAAAGTCAAAATGGATTAAAGACCTAAACGTTAAAACAGAAACACTCAATCTCCTGGAAGCAAAAGTAGGAGGGACTCTTGAAGACATAGGAGTAGGTAAAGAGTTCATGAACAAACACATATTCGCACAGGAAGCTCTTGAAAGAATCAACAACTGGGATCAACTCTTCTTAAGGAGCTTCTGCATGTCAAAAGAAATTGTCAACAGAGTGAAAAGACAATCCACAAACTTTGAAAAAAGCCTAACTAATAAGCAATCAGACAAAGGACTACTGTCTAGAATATATAAAGAACTAAGATATAACAGGGCTTTCAAATTTAAAGACTCATTCTGTGTTTGTATAAACAGTAAAGTTAGGATAAATATGTAGTAGTTCTGCACAATTCTATGAGAAGGAACATTTGCAGTAATAGTGTTTGGACAGGATATTATGTTATCTTCTTTACTATGGACAACCTCTAGGAAGATAACAAGATAGAAAGTGTCAGTTATTGAAACTGTACTATAATTCAGCTTTTAAAAAATAAGGTAAGTATACAGCTACATTCTCTTTATTCACTGATTAGAGACATCTGATCTAATAGTGTTTGTAAATAGAATGTCACATATGCACCTTGTATGACAAAAAACACTATGAAAACAATATGCAATGTATTAATTATGAATCTATCCTACTAATTTGATTTGAAACTGTCTCATTGCTATTTATTCTTCAGCAAAATAAAATTGAATTAAAAAAATAAAAGGAAAGGTGTATAGATCCTTTCATTCTTATGCTTAGTGACTGCAGCATTTATCTTTCATGAATTTATAGGCTAAGTGGTCAGGAAATCATAAGTTTATGAAAAGCCTGAAAGTGACTATAAACAGACTTGACATAATTGAGATTTATTAAATAAACAACCTCAAAAGAGCAGATAATTCAATCATATGTAGATCACTCACCTGATGACCACTATATGTGGTCTATTAAATATCAGTAAAATTGATATAATAGGAAGTACATTATTTTATACTAATAAAATTAACCTATATCATGATAGTAGAATGATACATAAATATTACATATATGATTGGAAATGTTCAAAGTGATAAACATAAGTGAGTTTTTTTTTCCAGAACTGGGGATTGAACTCAGGCCCTTGCACTTGCCAGGGAAGCCCTTATTCCACTGAACCATCTCACTGGCACTATTTTTTTCTTTCTTTGAAACAAGGTCCACTCCGTAGCATATAGTATGTAGCCTTGAACCCATTATGTAGCCCAGGTTGACTTAAAACTCATGATGATCCTCCTGCCTAAACTTCCATAGTGCTGGGAAATGGCATGCAGTACCATACCCAGCATAAAACATATTTTGCATTGAATAACCAAGAAACTATAACATGTCATATTGTGACCCTACTAAATCACTGAATAGGGAGAGCTTTGTTGAAATAAATAGGTATGCCATAACATAGCAAAAGATTCAAATCAAAAACTAAACTTTTATCTTAACACCTTAGGCAAAAATAATTAAAAATAAAGCAAACAAGAGGATATTAAAAATACTGTGAGAAATAATTGACATTTCAAACAAAACAAAGGGCACTAGTGAGGTAGAAAGTTATTTTAAAGAAATGTTAGTGGAATAGACAAAATTCTACCTGGAGTCAAGCAAAATAATGGAGAAGCACACTTTACCACTAGCACTGTAGACATTTAAAGTGAAGGAGCTGGGTGTGGTGTTGCAAACTGACGGTGACTGTACTTCTGAGGAACAGGCTGCAGGATCACTGTGGATTCAGGGTCAGCGGTGTTCCATAGGGAGATCGTATGTAAATGAGAAAAAGGTTACTAAGAGTACGTTTTGAAGAACTCATATTAATGAATTCATTAACTTGAAATGATCTAAACAAATGGCTTGTCACACTACCACAACTTACTCAAGAGAAGATTCATACCTTGAATAGATTTACACCATTCATTCCCTGCATGCCCTTACAGAAACTTAGTACGTCACTGAAAATCACCCATGAGGCAATCTCCAGGCTCACCTGGCTTCACTACAGACAGACGTGAAGAGTTTGTGTGTGCCCCATTGCTCTTCCATTGCTTTCTATAGGTAGTACTTTAATTTGCTGTAAAAATTTGCATAGAAAAAGTTTTGTATTGAAAATATTTATAGGTTAAGGTCTCAATCCAAAGCCATCCTGCTTTTAAAATCATTTTAAAGCAGATAAATACATAATAAATGTAATCATATTTTCTGTCTAAATTTAAATACTGAAAAGATCAGTAAAATATTTCAAACATCATACAAAAGAAATTAATCATTTTCCCTAAATAAATTAAAAATGTAGGCTTAATTATAAAGGAAAATATTATGTGAATAAATGATTCTTTTACTGACTAGTAAAAATGCTTTCACTTTTTGTATAAATGTCAGTTACATTTCCAGTTTTAATTGTGCTGATTCATGTTACTCAGAACATGTATGCTTATGGTGCACGTCAAGAGCACCTAGGTTAATTTTTGCATGTGTGTCCTTATCTACATATGTGGTGATATTTCCTGAAACAATGTTTGGAAGTCATTTCATTAAAAAGTTGTTTGTTTAATCTAACGTCAGCTATATGAATTAATTTAATTAGTATTTAAAAATTATCACAGAGATCATCATAAGTTTTTGATTTTTTTTTTTTTTTTTTTTTTTTTGTGGAAGCAAGGATTGAACTCAGACCTTTGCACTTACCAGGGAAGCACTTATTCTATTGAGCCATCTTCCCAGCCCTCGATTTTGAATATTGCAAATAAAATTACATAATAAAAGTCATAGTAGATGATTCCCAGTGGAAATAGTACACCTGAGCATATATCTTCTTATTAAAAATGAGGTATACTTCTGTGGATAGTTTCCACCCACTTAGGGTGTTTGAATAAGTTGGAGATTAATTGCAAAAATAAACATTTATTTCACTGAAGTGGATTACTTGTGGTTTCAGCAGTACCAGCTGCTGTGTAAATGATATTCCACATTCTTTAGACATTGTCTTTTTCCTGTGTATTAAAATCAGAGAAACACTCCCATTTAACTACTTATTTTGCCTTTCTCAATGCAAAGCAATTGGTTTCCACCACCACCATGTCAAGAAGCTTTTATCTTAGAAGGAAGATAAAGCCCTGTGAAAAATATCGCCAGCCCTGGGCGATAAGTAACATGATACTATTAGAGAATCTCAGGCGTAAAGCAATAAGTGGGAAAAATCCTTGCCCACATAACATGATCAGCGGCACAATGTTATCTCACTTCTATGTATTGTGATGGTAGATACATCTCTGCTCTGTATATAATCAAACAACACCGTATAAATCCAAGTTAAATTATATTTTGAGAAAGCTATGAATTTTAAAATGAACAGAAAGGAAATTGTGTGAATGTTGGCACACGGAAATTCATTGAAGAACTATAAACTATCTTTCCAGGAAGGATATATGAAAACATGAAATTTATAAGCTATGACTAATCATTCTGTGTATTTCCAATTTATAAGGAATTAAATTATATCCACTGTAGTTTTACAGCATATGAAGGCTCTACAGAGAAATAATTTTTGGACGTATCACCCAGCAATTTTTTAAAGATAGATAACAATGTATATGGTAAAATTACTTAATATTATGATCATAAAATGTGTGATTATTGGATTTTGGCTAAGCACCAGTGAGACAGCTCAGTAGACTAAATGCCTGCTTTGGCAAGCTCAAGGACCAGGGGTTCTATCACCAGTCCCGTGTGCTGTGCTGCCCCGCTCTAGGGCACGGTGAACCTGTGAACGAGTCGAGATGTGGTGGCACGTGCCTGTAATCCCAGTGCTGGGGAAGCTGAAAATTGGACAATCACTATGAGTGAGTCCCAGTTGTGTAGTGAAACCCTGTAGACCCTATACAATTTAACTGATCATATATTTTTCGTGCTCTTTTTGTTTTAAATTTCAAAAAATCTGATTTAATACATGTTGTGGAATTGAAAGTTTACATCTGTGAACCACTAGAAGTTTGTTTTCTCCAAGCTAAAGATCAAAGCAAGTCGTGTTACCCAGAAGCAAGATAAAAGGTACAATTAAAACAATTCATGTCGTTTAAACTGATGTTGTTTCCTTTGAATAGTACCCTGAGCCTTTTACTTTTGCTGTTGGCCAAGCCTGATTGTAATAGGATTATAACAACTTCATTTCATAAAAAGAAAACATAACTTTTAATCAGCGATAATACATACTTACTACTAAAGAATATTAGTGCATGGTACAGGACATTATTCAATGCTATTAAATTTTGCTTAATTTAATGATTGTATGGGACATCTGTAGTGGCTGCCATCCTTTACAAACTTGTCTCACACCAGGCAATGTTCCTGGATGCTACTCCCTCTTTATCTTAAGTGAACACAGTGCATCACTTTAATTGATTCTTGTGGGCACCTTTTTAATCGGCAGAAAATGGTCTTAGAAAGTGGATAGAGAGTAATCAAATCATTTATCAAAGATTAAATATTTAAGGAAATCTTTCTTTCATTTTCTGTATTAATTGATACATTAATTTAATTTTAACACTATGTACTACAGAAAAATCTAATTTGGATAATTGGATAACAATTAAACCAAACAAAGAAAAAACCAACAGCTTATTGAAGAATATCATTGATTGAGTTTTTGATGTTAACCTAATCCCTTCTCCAATCTCTGAAGATGAGTAACACTGGGCGGAGATTTGATTTTTGAAGGGCAGGTAATTTATCCACCCATTAACCCCCAAATTAAGGGCCTAGCAGTGAGCCAGATATAGACCTATTTCACTGTACAGTCTAGAGAATAGTACAAAGTGGAGGACAAAATTTGAAGAACAAGTTTTCAAAAGCCCTCCAATGATATTCTTGGAAGTTATCAAGCTCCCGGATATATGGACATTCTCACATAGTTCAGGTTCAAATAGCAATGCAAAACATTCTCTTTAGTGAGTCCCTAAAAGTGAACATATCTTTCCACTTGGTAATTTTTTGAAAACTATCTTCAATATATATCCACAATATTTTACAAATATGTAATGAAATATTACACGATGCAAGTTCAAGACAACTGGTTTAGTTGTTTTTCTTGCAATGGTTTGTGCTATCACATTACAAGAATGAATGAAGGAGCCAAGGAAATGGCTCAGTGGTATAAGTGCTTCACTGGCAAGCACAAGAACCTGAGTTTAATCCCTGGTTCTTTAAAAAAAAAAAGAATGAGTAAGTGAATAAATGTCATAAACCTGACAAGTCTTAAATTATCACTTTTTAATGAGTCAGAGAGATTTGATGATTATTCAATATTATTTTATAATATTCCTAATAGGGAAAATATGGTCATTGTATGTTAAAAACACAAATAGTATAATTTTAAAACATTTGAAAATGAAGGCACATCTGCACATTTTAGAATTGATATACCATAAAACATAGAACAAAATAGAGAGCCAATAGTGAACAAAAGTGTTTTAATTTCTGGTGGAATGTGTTTATATGAGAAAAAAGTCTTAAAATTTGTGAATATGTACATAAGTCTTCATTCAGAGGCATGAAGACAAGCTTTGTGATAAAACTAGGAAACAAAATACATTTCTAATATTTTTACTCTGTATGTTGTAAAAACACTAGAATTCATGATAGGACAGTCAAGCTAATATTGCATCAAACCTTCATCAAATGAATTCCTTGCTATTGTAATTTAAGTAGTGGCTTTTTAATACTATGAGTCATACATTTGAAATGTGTAGCTGTCTTGTGGACATAGAATACAACACATGCCATCATATTAGAACATATGACCATATAATTTTCCATTGTCCCTTTATTTAAATATAGTTCCATTGTAATCAGGACACTAATGCTGCTCATTGTTTATTTCATCTTTATGCAGTAGGTATAAGTCGCTTTGTTTTCATATTAGCCATATAGATTCAATACAGTATAACAAGGTAATTTTACCTCAAAGGGTATGAGAAGTTTAATCTCTACATATAGAAAGTAACAGGATTTATGTTCTTCTATACATGTGTAGGAACAGGCACTCCAACATTGATGCTTTCAGTAAACACTGTCATCAAATGTGCTAGTTCATTTCATGTCTCTCCTTTTGCATCTTCAGTCTTTTTTGCCAAAATAAGTTCCCAAAATGTTTATTCTAGTTCCAGGAACAATGGCAAAAAACAACAAAAATGACAGTGGAAAAGGCTTATGTCTTATTTATGTTTTTATCAGATTGTATTTACTTTTTTTTTATTTTGAAGAGTAAAAATAGAAGAAAAAACAAATAGAAAAAGAAGAAAAAAACAAGGTAACATACAACAAAGCATATGTCATAGGCTTTCAAAAGAGGAATAGCTACTTTATCATGTTTGTTAGACTATCTATTTTTATCTTCAGATCTATTGCTCAGATTAACAGATGTAGTTATATGATATCAGGGAAATAATTGAATATTGATGCTTGCTTACAAAAATCTTATTTTTTTGTTTATCTTTTTTAATTTTTTAAAGATAGTAAAATAATCAATAAGGCACTAGGCATGGTGCTCCCAGCCCTATATTTATCTTTTTTAACATTAACTAAAGCAATTTGGCACATAGACTCCCCAACAGACTTGTCGTCCTGTGTCTTCGGCCAGAACTGAATCACATGCTCATTCGATCCCTGGATTGGAAAAAGAAAAAGAAAAACAAGAATGAATGAGGAAATAAATGACATAAACTTGACAAGCCTCAAATTATCACTTTTTAATGACTCAGAGAGATTTGTCCTCCTTTTTACTGTATATTAATTCTAAAGTGTGTAGATGTGCTTTCACTTTGATCTCATTCCTTTATTGAAAATGTAAGTATTTTCTATTTTAATTCAAAGGTATATATTATTTTTCCAATAATGTTCCTAATATGCTATGCAATAAATTGCTTTTTTGAAAGTATATAGAAGAAGGAGAGGGCTCCTGCAATTTCTTTTCCCCTTGGAGAAGTGAAATGAATCCTGAATATCAGCTGTAGTAACATTTGTAATTAACTTCATGTTTACTGTTTTGGGCTAGTGATTAGCCAAGGTAATTTTTTTTTAATTTTCCCTTTATTTTTTCTCTTTACTTATTACATTGATGAAAGGAGAAAAAAAGTTAGAATCTTTTACATCTTCATAGGAGGTAGAAATCAAATGTTACAACCACTTAACTTGCAATAGAAACTAAAAACAACAGCAATTGTGACATTAACTCTCTAAGATGGAAGAGCTGGAACTTGCCATTTTCAGATGGACTGTACCAAAACACCTTTACATATTTAAAGGAAAGATAATTTTAAGAATAAAGAATTTTGAGGAACTAGATATTTTACCCATTTTTATTCCCAATCATGCTTAAAAGACACATGGAGCCTTCCTTCGGTATATACTATTACAAGATACAGACAATAAAACCCTCAGCTACTAATGCTCAGAATTAAAAATAAAACCAACAACAAAACGAAAGAGGCATTGTATAATGGCAAAGCTGTCTTGAAAGTGTAGACTTGCTTCTGAATTTTTACATTCTGAGGCTTAAAATATTTTGAATACTTAAAAGATGGATTAAGTGCTTTTTTATTTTAAGTTTTTTATTTTTTAATTTTTATTTTATTGAAATACTAATATCAATGAGACAGTTTTAAGATACCTTGATGAGATGGATTTGATAAATTAATACATTGTACACTGTTTTCATAATGTTTTGGTATCATAGAAGGTACATACATGATATCGTACTTATAGACATTATTATAGCATATGTCTCATCAGTAAATTAAGAGAGTGTAGCTGTTTACATATCTTATTTTTATACCTGAATTACATCAAAGATTCAACAATTAATACTTTCTACCTTGTTATTTTCCTAGTGGTTGTCCATAGTACTAGAACCTGACATAATATCCTATCCAGCCAACATTAGTGCAAATCTTGCCTCTCATAGGGCTATGTAGAAGCACAGCGTTATCTATCCCAACTGTACTGTCCATACACACACATCTTGATTCTTCCTTTCCAAACACCTTCCTTTGTCTACACCTATCAAAGATGGGCACTCTATTGTCATTCAAATAATTTAGGAGCCTGAACTCAACAACACAATCCAACACAGTCCAGCATTCCACAACAGTAGTGAGTTATCTGCAGAAGTTGTCAACCATAGCCATTTACAGCTCAACTTAATATTATGGCCCCGTGGTATATACCTCATTTTTATATTTTTTGCTGGATGGTTAAGACCTAGACAGAGTAAGACCTATATACCAATACATGTACTTTTTGTTTCTTATGAGGTCAGTGAGGTTCCCTCAGGATTTAGCTTGTTTTCCAGTACCTTATTCTATAGATCCTTTGTCTGTGTCATCGATGTGCATGAATCACGGGCAATGCTTGACCAGTTTGCTCTCTGTGAGAGCCTGAGAGAAAGTTTTCTCTCCATGTGACTCTCCCCAGGCACACCATAGAGATTTGATCTTTTTCCTCTGTGGTTCCATAATCTCCTTGTTCAGAAAATTTGGAGCTCAACTGAGTTTCATGATGTTGCAGTACTGGTTGTCCTATGTCCTGAGTCTTCACTGACCTTGAAAGGCTAGGGCCAAAATGTTGGCTGGCCTTGTGGCTCTTCTATTTCTCATTAGAAAATAGGGAGAAATAAAGGGAATAAGAATAGGTAGAGAAGAAGTTAAATTATCACTATTTGCAGACAACATGATACTTTACTTGGAAGACCCCAAAAATTCCATAAAAAAACTACTAGAACTGATACAGAAATTCAGTAGCACAGCAGGATACAAATATCAATACTCAAAAAATAGCATTTTTCTACACACATAACAAGTACACTGAAAGGGAAACAATAGAAACAATACATTTTACAATAGCACCGCGCAAAACAAAATACCTTGGGATTCACTTAACCAAGGAAGTCAAAGATCTTTTCACGGAAAATTACAACACCCTAAGAAAAGAGATAATAGAGGATTTCAGAAAATGGAAAGATATTCTCTGCTCCTGGATAAGAAGAACCAGCATCGTGAAGATGGCCATACTACCAAAATTGCTGTATAGATTTAATGTAATACCTATCAAACTGCCACTAACATATTTCCCAGACATTACCGAAATTTCTAAAATTTATTTGGAACCACTAATGACCTAGAATAGCAAAAGCAATCTTGGCCAATGAAGACAAGGTAGGAGGCATCACATTTCCTGACTTGAAATTGTACTACAAAGCCACTGTGATAAAATCAACATGGTATTGGCAACAAAAATAGACCTGAGGATCAATGGAATAGATTAGAAGGTGCAGAAGCATCTTTGAACACACTCAGCCATCAGAACTTTGACAAAGGGGCCAATCATACTTACTGGAAGAAAGAGCCTCTTTAACAAATGGTGCTGGAAAACTTGGCTTTCTACATGCCAAAAACTAAAACTTGACTCAGATCTATCATCGTGCACTAAGTTAAAGTCAAAATGGATTGAAGATCTAAACATTAAAACAGAATCACTCAATCTCCTGGAAGAGAAAGTCGGAGGAACTCTTGAAGACATAGGGGTAGGTAAAGAGTTCATGAACAAACATATATTCACACGAGAAGCACTTGAAAGAATCAACAACTGGGATCAACTCTTCTTGAGGAGCTTCTGCATGTCAAAAGAAATTGTCAACAGAGAGAAAAGACAACCCACAAATTTTGAAAAAATCCTAACTAATAAGCAATCAGACAGAGGTCTACTGTCTAGAATATATAAAGAACTAAGATATAACAGGGCCCTCAAATTTAAAGACCCAATTCAGAAATGGGCATCTGAGGTGAATACACACTTCTCAGAGGACTAAATTAAAGAAGCAAAAAATATATGAAAAAATGCTCTACATTGCTAGTCATCCATGAAATGCAAATGAAAACAACACTGAGATACCATCTCACTCCAGAAAGAATGGCTATCATAAGGAAATCAACCAACAACAAATGTTGGAGAGGATGTGGGGAAAAGGGAACACTTCTCCACTGCTGGTGGGAATGTAGACTGGTACAACCATTGTGGAGGTCAGTGTAGAGACTCCTCGAAAGAGTAGGACTAGAAATCCCATTCAAGCTGGCTATCCCCCTACTGGGAATTTTCCCAGAGGAACTGAAAACATTATATCATAGTGATATGTGTGTACCTATATTTATAGCTGCACAATTTGTGATAGCAAAATCTTGGAAACAACCAAGATGTTCATCACATGGGGAATGGTTGAAAAAGATGTGTTATTTGTATGTAATGGAGTATTACTCAGCTATTAAGAATGATAAGCTTGAAGCATTTATTCTGAACTACATGCCACTTGAACTTATAAGTGAAATAAAACAGACACACATCTGTAAATATCATATAGTCTCCCTAGTATAAGAAGTGAAAAGAAGAAATACAAATGGAAATGTACAACATCAACTAAAAACAATTGAGTCAGATAAGGCAAAGTGAATGGCGTATGCTGCAGCATACTAATCAGCTTTTCTTCTGGATGGTTGACAACCAAAGTATTAAGTGCTCTTGATGGGCAGAGTGAAGCAGGCTCCATCAGAGAGCTCCTGTTTTTTTGTCGACTGTCTTTGACGAGCACTCTTCCCCATCTTCAGAGAGGAGCCTGAGGGACAGGAGTCTTAAGGTGCTTGCTCAGTTACACACCACAGTACATGGAAGACCAAGAATGAAAAGACTGCCAGCCTTCAGAGCAAAGTCCGTTTGCGGTGGTGCCTGGAGTCTCAGGAGGAAAACACAACAGCTTCATTTTAAGATAAACAGTGATGTGATTAGCTTGATCATTTAATGCAAAAATTAAAATTACCATCATTGTCATTATCACGCTCATCATTATTACTGTCCTTTTGCGACTGAGGGTCAGACACTCACTTTGCCCTGCGAAGCCCAGGCTTCTCCGTGAGCTTTGCTGCCTGTCCATAATTTTTATTATGATATTATTTTCAGGATTGAATTAGTAGGAAAAAGGGTAGAAATGATTCCAGGACATTTATTTTTAAAATCCAATCTAGAGATGATATTTTGCTTTAATTCCTAATAAGTCATTTGTGTGTTTTTCACATATTTCTTGTTATTAGGAAAAAAAAAAAGGCATTGTAATTTGAAGGTGCATTTAAATATAACTGGTATCATATAAAATTCCCAAAATACTGCAAATATATTTGAATATAGCTGTAACTTTTTTCAATTTTTGAACAAGTAGATCATCCCCAAAGAAACTTTATGCTCATATGTACACATTCTTGTTGCCCATCCCCCACTCCTAGTAACTCACGAGTCTACTGTGATGGTAGACTTACCTTTCCTAGATGTTCTGCTTAAATTAAATCATACAACTTTATTCTGTATTGGGAACTGAAAATGAGTATTTCCCCAGTTAAGCAAACTACTTACCTACTTCCCCAATTTTCAAATTTAATTTTAAGACAAAAGATCTCTACATTTATGATGTTAAACTTGTGGACAGTAAATTCTTGTGAATAAACTGAAATTTTCTTGCAATGCTGCAAGATGTAGAAAAATGATGCAAACATTTGCTTTCAAAATAGTTCCTTAAAAGGTTGAGTGTGAAGTTAACAAGAGAAGTCCACTCAGAAATGGAATCACGTCAACAAAGAGACCTATATATGTTCATAGAGAGTAGAGTTATTGATATTAACTAAAAACTGAGACTAATGAAAACATATATTTCTCTGTAAATAAAGGGACAGTGCTATATTTATCCATCAAATAAATTATTATGTAATGCAATGCAGAGGAATAACTCTGTAACTAAACTGCAATGGAGATGAACCTAGGCACTTAATGATAAACGTAATCACATGTAGTTGGATATTGTGGCCCACTCCACTATTTCCAGCTACTTGGTAGGTGGAGGATGAAAGTTCACAATTTTGAAACTAACCCGGAAGACTGTAATTTATTAATAACTAGAATTAATATGCTACATACTGTTTTTGTGACTATATCACTATAATAATTTTAAACTAAAAGTGTGTCTTTTAACATCACTGTCTTTTTTGCTTCTGTTAGCAATTCTAAACATTTCTCACATCTTTGAAATTTTAAGCTAAGCTTGTCTGTTTCTAAAAAAAATGAGAATTTTATAAGTACTACATCGTACCTGGCTTTTGAGATTCCCATTTTAAAAATATTCATCTTCTAGTCCGTCATCATGGAATATTGTTCATTTTATATGTGTTTTTGATTTTCTTTATTGATATTTTATTTTATTTTTTTGTGTTTCTTGCAAGGGTCTATGGGGTCTCACTACACAGATTGGACTTGTAATGATACTCTTGTGTTCAGACCCCCAAGAGCTGGGATTATAGGCCCATGGCACCACTCCTGGTCTCATTCGCTGTCTCAGCACACCTTGGGGGTGGGGCTGGCACGGCATGCTGGGGATCAAACCCCCAGCCCCTGTGTCAGCCTAAATAGGAGCTTTAATCCAGGAGCTGTCTGGCCAGCCCAAACTGACATATTTTAATCTCAATTTTAGTATGGATATATGGTGGTACTTTAACAAAGGAATACTAGTAAGTAAAAACCTGTGGTGCAATACCTAGTAGCAATTTGTCACTTTAAGTGCAGTAAGTCTGTCACCATTTTATTGATAATAGCAAAACTGAGAGAGCAATAATGGATACGATGTCCAAGTTTTTATTATGTAGGCAGCAGAACAGTATCGTTTTTAAAATAAAACTACAAACATTATAAAAGAAAATTAATCCAAACCTTGCTATGAGAAGGAAAGAACATCATTTTAAAAGATAATTATTTAAGAGCTCTGCTCACATCATTTACCACAATACTAATTATTATGTTAAATAATTGGTGTATAATACTAAACAAATTTCAGGTCATATAAGAGTTACCTGAGCCTTAAGCTCAGTAGTTTAAAGCACCTGCTTTGGCAATCTTAGGCAGGTGCCTGGGTCTGTGGTTTGATCCCTGGCACCACATAACTTGCCAGCCTTGCCCTCAGGGAAGGCTGAGTCGATAAATACAAACAACAGAACAAACAAAAACAGCTAATTTATATTGAACACCTTTGTAGTTAGAGATTTCAAGGGCCAGCCTAATAGCTCAGTGGACTAAAGCACCTGTTGGGGACATACAAGGGCCTGCATTTG
This sequence comes from Ctenomys sociabilis, assembly GCA_004027165.1. Classification (NCBI taxonomy): domain Eukaryota; kingdom Metazoa; phylum Chordata; class Mammalia; order Rodentia; family Ctenomyidae; genus Ctenomys; species Ctenomys sociabilis. The sequence continues at coordinate 6,110 of PVKA01037138.1, read as the reverse complement.
ATCCCCGGGGTGCCACACCTTGATCCTGCTGTGCCATGCTGGCCCTCCCTGGGGTGAACTGAGATTTCAGTTGAGGCTTGGCGTGGTGGTGTGCACCTGTAATCCTAGCTCTTGGGAGGCTGAAAACAGAATAGATCACTATGAGTCTGATCTAGTAGTGAGACCCTACAGACCCTGTACTAAATACGTTAAAAAGATAGATACAATAAAAATAAATAATTACACAACCTCCATACTTTTGTCGGTAGGAATCAGAATCTGTAGTTGTAAATTTTCACACTATTCCAGACACACTGTATTATGTATTGACTGATTTTTGTACTTTAAGATTGAACTGCTATATGTGCATCTGTGAACTATGGTTGCAGCTCATTAATTTAGACCCACTCGTATATCTTTTTGCCTATTTAGCTAATTTTAATCTTGTATTCTGTTTGATATTAAATTATTACTGTAGTATTCTTCCAGTTTGAATTGTATCATTTTCTTTACATTACTTCATTTTTAATAGTCGTGAAAGCTTCCACTTCCTGGATTTCAAGATAGTCCCGTAAAGTCAGAGATGTGTTGACAAGAACTGCTCTAGAGTATGTTATATTAATTATATCATAATGTATTTATTATATATTAATTATAATGTGTATATCAATTATATTATAGTGATTACAACTTGCTTTCCACCACGTTTGATCCTGTTTCAATATTAATGTTACCCAGGGACACTTAATTTCTTTTGTAATCTATAGAAATATATTACACTAATATACATACTGGGAGCAGAAGCGTTGAACTTTTTAAATTCTCGAATGCCACTTCAGGATGTCTGAGGGGCTGGGGATGCAGTTCAGTGGTGAAAGTGCCTGCCTGGAAATCACAAAGTCTTGAGTTTGATCCCCAGTAACAAACAAACAAATAAACAAAGATAGCCTCTAGTCAACAGCTTTGAAGAGAAAGAAAGCATCTTCCTTCAGCAAAAATGCTGGTTTGCTTATAAAATTGAATGATTTCTCACCCTGTCACATGGACAGCCCATCCTCGAAGGTGCAGTTTCCTCAAGCCAAGGACTGCTGTCGGCAATTTACCATGCACCATTACTCCTTATTTTATTACCTGGCGCTTGTCTGGTTCCCTGAGGTGGTGCAACAGGCCTTAGAGGAATATAAAGATTTTATGTCCTGGTAACTCCAAATGTTGTTCATAATGAGCTGACCAATTTCTTTTCTGCCCTGATTTTGTGTTTTTCTCCAATATCCAAAGACTGCAGCAGACTAGTATATAAACAGGGTATACACCTACACACCCAGAGTCTCCAAGCTCTTGACACTATCCTCTGCCACAACTTGGAGAGAGTGCAGGACATGATACAGCCATCCCCACTTTATGCCCAAAAGGTATCAAACCTTTCACCCTAGCAGTTACAGCCCTCTGAGCTAAGTTTTCTGCTCACACCTGATCTCTTCATAAAGAGTTCAGTCAGGTATCCCTTAATTATTTTGAATTGTGTTTGATTAATATCTATTTCTTATTGCTATGTTTCTCCTGTTTGGTCCACAGAAAGAAATAAAGTGCTTATCCAACATCTTGTCATATCACATGAATATATGTGACTCAAAGCATTTATTGCCTTAGTCACTTTCTCATAAATGACAAAATATCCAACAGCCACAACTGGGCAAAGGTGCCTTTATTTTAGTTCACAGTTGCAGCCTGTGTTCAGAGGGTTGCAAGGTAGAAGCAAGATGGCAGAGGGAGAGACAAAGAAGCATTCAACCAGTGGCAACCAGAGAGCAAGGGGAGGATGGAGGAGCCTGAGAAAGAATCCCCACTTCCAGGTCAGCTCCCAGTGATCTACCTCAGTCGGGCCCATCCTTCGAAGTACATTTAACTAAGAAACACAGTGATGATCAATCCACAGGGAATACACTGAGGCCACGACTCACCTTCCCCCAAAACTCTCAGTACGTGAGATCATGAGAAACACCCTAGTTTTCTTTTTTTTTTTTTTTACAGAACCAAGGAATGAACTTAAGCCTTCTAGCTTGCAGGGCAAGTGCTTTTTCCACTGAGCCATCCTCCTGGCCCTGTAGTTCTTAACTCTAACAGTTACATACTCACTATAATGCAAAGTGTTTTATTAATATATAATATCCCTTCCAATGAACAGCCCACTCATGAGGAATTCTGTACTGACAGGGAAAAAGAAGAAAAAAGAACACATTTGGCAGTCTAGAAAATTGCAGCCTCACAAAAACACACAGGTTGCCTTATTAAAATGCTACTTAAAGGCTGTAAAATTAATTAAAAACCTGTAGGACCAAAAAGTACATACACAGAAGACTCATTCTGCCATAAACTAACACAATGAATAATGAAATTTACAGCATCAGTTACCCAGGCTATGTAAAGAAATTTTAGGTCAAGTACACAGAGGTTTAAAATTACACACATCCACAATGGAAATAGTGTCTATGAGCCAAGCCAACTCGTGGTTTAAAGTTAGAAGACTGGGAGCCAGGGAGATGGCTCAGGGGAATAAGTACTTCCCTGGCAAGTGCAAGGGCCTAAGTTCAATCCCTGGTTCCACCAAAAAAAAAAAAAAAGTAATACATAAAGTTAGAAGACTAAAGGATGACAGTCTTTCAGAAAAAAATTGGAGGATATTTACACAAAATACCACCAACTATCTTTCATATTAGTTACTTTTATTTCCAAATAAATAAGGAAAGGGTAAAAAAGACTCTAGCACAGCTGAACTTTTAAAGTTTATCTTCTACACAATCACTATACTTTAATAGGGACTATTTGCAATAAACTCTTCTACATTATGCCATTTTTTAAGGCTTTGACATTTTACAGGTGTCATAACATAGTAGTAAGAATGACATGCATTCTAAGGTTTTTAAATAACTATATTTGATATAGTTCATGGAGTTCAGCTAACTCTGAATTTCAGTTAAATAACCACAATTGACTACAATGTTCTTCTCTTTGAAATAAGTATAATGTCTTTCAGGGTGAACAAAGGTAATTGTGTTAAAGGCCTACTATAAGACTATTTAATACAGATTGTGTCTTTTGAAATATTCATAATTAACTGTGAATTTATAGATTTATCAGATATACAGTCATTATTTACTGATTAGGTAAGTATCTAAGGTCCACTTAAAATAATAATAAATATTTATTGACTTTCTATGATTCTGCATTTCTATGGTCCTAGACCATCTTCATTTTCTCATTACTAGTGAGTACAATTTGTGTTAAGTTATACAATAATGATACAGAAAAAACTCCAAAATGCACATTTCCTTTGATATGTGTTATACCTCAGAAACTTACAAAGGGCTAACATTAGATCACAAAGCTTTCTTTTTTATTTTTTTATTATTATTTTTTTATTTTATTGAACTACAAATGTCAATCAGACAGTTTCAAGACATCTTAACCATACAGATTCGATAAATTAATACATTGCAAACTGTTTTCATAATGCTTTGGTATTGTACAAGGTGCATACATGATATTACATTTACTGATATTATTTTTAGCAGATATCTCTTATCAGTGAATTAAGAGTGTAGCTGTTTACTTATCTTATTTTTTTATACATGAATTATATCAAAAATTCATTAATTATTTTCCTAATGGATGACCATAGTACTAGAAGCCAACATAATATCCTGTCCAACCACCATTAGTGCAGATCTTGCCTCTCATAGAATTATGTAGAAGCACAGCGTTATCTATCCCAACTGTACTGTCTATACGCACACATCATGATTTTCTCTTTCTACAACCCTTCCTTTGTCTACACCTGTCAAAGGCGGGCACTCCATTGTCATTTAACTAACTTAGGTGCTTGAACTCGGCAACACAATCCAACACAGTCCAGCATTCTACCACCATAGTGAATTATTCAAAGAAATTGTCGAACATAGCCATTTACAGCTCAGCTTAATATTATGGCCCCACGATGTATACTTCATTTTTATACTTTTCTGCTGGATGGTTAAGACCTAGATAGAACAAGACTTATATACTAACACATGAACTTTGTATTTCCTATGTGGTCAGTGAAGTCCTCTCAGGGTTTATCTTGTTGTCCTGTACATTATTCTGTAGTTCCTTTGTCTGTGTCATCTATGTGGATGAGTTATGGCCAATGCTTGACCAGTTTGCTCTCTGTGAGAGCTTGAGAGAAAGTTTTCTCTTCATGTGACTCTCCCCAGGCACACTTTAGAACTTCAATCTCTTTCCTCTGTGGCTCCATAATCTCCTTGTTCAGAAAATTTGGAGCTCACCTGAGTTGCATGATGTTGCAGTACAGGTTCTCCTATGTCCTGAGTCTTCGCTGACCTTGAAAGGCTAGGGCCAAAATGTTGGCTGGCCTTGTGGCTCTTCTGTTTCTCCAACTCTGACTTGTGATCTTAGGTTGTTAACCATCCAGAAGAAAAGCTGATTAGTATCCTGCAGCATATGCCATTCACTTTGCCTTATCTGACTCAATTGATGTTACTTGTTGTACGTTTCCTTTTGTATTTCTGCTTTTCACTTGTTATACTAGGGATACTATACGATATTTACACATGTGTGTCTGGTTTATTTCACTTATGAGTATATGTTGAAGTGGCATCCACTTCAGTATAAATGCTTCAAACTTATTATTTATTTTTTTAATTTTATTTTGTTGCGAGACAAATAATAATGAGACAGTTTCAAAGCTGATTGATCTGCTTCTTTTACTATGGATAGCCACTAAGAAGATAATGATGTAAAATGTATTAACTATTGAAAATGTCCTATTAATCACAAAGCTCTCAAAATAAAATTTTCCCACACTTTTATTAACCATTGTCCCATCTAAACTTTGTCTATCTTCATAAAAGTATGAATATGTACTTTTCTTATTTATTCCCAAGTATAATAAATATGCATTATGCAATATATAATATAACATATTATGAAATATATGACATATAATTGTGTATATTACGCTGATTTTGTCCTAAGGACTTTTTAAAATTTCCTTTATAGTAATCATTTCTTTTTATTCTTTTTAAAAAAGTACGAAATAGTATTAACATAGAAAACTTTCAAATGATACAAAATTTCACTAAACAAAATCATATGAATTTTACAGTGTTTGTTGTATGGCATGATGTTGTCTTGACAGTAGTTGTTCATATTACCAGACACATGCAGCAAAATTGTAAGAAGAAAGTGAGGAGAAAAAAATATATAATAAATTAGGAGATAAAGGGCAAAGAATTAAAAAATGGAGACCAAACAAATTAAGAATTACCTGCTCCTTTCCATAGACCAGCAGAAATCCACAGCAACTGACACTGGGAAAAGGAAATGAACCTGTTCAAGAAGAAGGAATTGCTGAGTGGAGGGGAAGGACAGGAGAGGGAGTCGTGGGCTGCCATATATCTATGGATATAGGCAGGATGCTTTGGACAACTGTATTCTAGTAATACTTTCTCACTAGACTCTTTCACTAAAAGTACTATACTCAGGAATAAATGTTCAAGGATCACATTCTGTTCATAATTATTCTTTAGGCTTATTTTTCAGTGTGACATAATGGAGCATTGTGGTCAGTTCAGGATTTTACTTCAGACCTTATTTTATTCCTGAATCTTCTATTTAGGGGTTATTCCATTTTTACCTGGAAATTAGAATCTTGAAATGTTTCTGTGTGAAATTTTTATGGCAAAATATGTTATGAACACTTTCAAACCTGCCCCAAGTAGGTACTGAGCAGTTCTTCCATAGTGTCATTGAGTTTTTATTCTACAGAGTCTGAGGACTAATGATCTTCCAAACGTGAATATAGAACATGATCAGATTTCCATTATATATATATATTTTTTCCCCTCTGGTCTTAGTTTTTTATTTTTTTTTAAACTTTTTTTCCATTTATTTTTATTTTATTAAAATACAAATGTCAATCAGACAGTTTCAAGACAACTTAACCATACAGAGTCGATGAATTAATACATTGCAAACTGTTTTCATAACGTTTTGGTACTGTACAAGGTGCATACATGAAATTATATTTACAGGTTTTTTTATAGCTGAATTATATCAAAGATTCAATAATTATT